>ML783162.1:2258559-2310311 GCA_009831015.1 Picea engelmannii | reverse complement strand
TTTTATTATTTCAATAATGTGATAAGGATAAGTTGAATTATTCAATTTGGATAACACTACACATAAAGAGTGGGGTAGATTTTCTTATCCTTTAATAGATCAATCAAATATATGTTATTACTATCCTTTATTTTGAAAGCAAAAAGGATTCCCACTCATGATTTATTTCATTCACAAATTGTCAATGTCACCAAAAGAAGATTGCTCATCTCCCATGGATAACTCTATATTATATTCAAATAAATAAAGAAAACGTGTAAAAGGGTTGAACCGACCCACCCTCAATTAATGTAACAAGAAGATACCATAAAGTTTATGATGAGTCGTTATCATGAACATATACCCTCCAATTCTCAAGAAAAAGAAAGTAATAAAATTATATTTTTAATTTAAATTTTGATATGAAATTTGGAGATAGTGTAAGGTATTTCGCTTAATTTTTATTCTATTTAAATTTTTAAAAATGATGAAAGTTCTAGAACAATTAGTCCACACAACTTGCGAGAAGTTAGAACAATTAGTCCACACAACTTGCAACGCGCAATCGGCGGCGGCGGCGGCTCATGAAAGTCACGTGGTGAATTCATGTAGCCATTCCCCACAATACATAAATAAATCCGTAAAACGATTATTCCCTCGAATATTCCGTGGGGCCACACTATATAGTATATACATTCCATTGCATGTAGGTATGGATGTATATCATCTCTTCCCTGCCACGTCATGACAACATCATCTCAAGGATACACGTAAATAAAGTGAAAAAAAATATTTACAATAACAAATACCACGTGGCAATGGAAGTAATATTTGAATTGGTGTCGGCGGCGGCGAGGCCAAGTCACCGCCTTCCCATTCCCTAATGTGTGGAGCATATTCTATATTCTATTTAGTGTTCTTTGGGTCTTTTTCATTTTTATGGCAATAATATGTATTCAATGGATTGGGAATTTGGCTTTAAAACAATGATGACAAAAACATTTAAAACACACACATTCCACCACCCAATTTCCTTCTTTCTCTATAGTTTTTATATTAATAATTACATCTTCCAATCGAAATAGAACAAGTTTTATCATAAAAAAACAAAAGCTCATCATAGATACTTAAAAAATCTTCTTACAACGAGAAGCTTTTGGATATTAAAGTCGTATTATGAGCATCCCACTTGAGGACACGTGTCAAACCAATCAATTGACACAACTTGCAACGACAACCACCATTAAGATATGGACACGTGTGATTAACCCAAACCTTTTCATAAAGGAAGCACGATATTGAACACATGATGTGAATTCATAAAAATCAGCGTTGGAGATCATCTGAAGACTATGATATATATATATATATATATATAAAAGAAAGGGTATTCAAAGGAATTTGCAATGAAATAAAAGTGAAGAACGGTAAGAAGGAAGGAAGTTAATTATATAGTAAAAGGGCTCTTTTATATCATAATTTTAATAAGAATTTTACAAAGCATTGGTGAAAGAAAAGCATTGTCAAAGCCTCAACCAAGGGTCAATTCCTCTTATATTGTGTGGTCATTTTCCAATGAAAGGTTTTTGACGTGTCTCTGTTGTATATGTAGTGTGGACCCACATCCTTAGCTCCTTCATTTCCTTAGCGCTTAGCTCATTAACAAGTCTCATCAGCAAAAGTGATCATCACTAACATCTCGAAATTGTGACGAATCACCAAGTTAATAATATCTTCCTTAGACATCTGAGACTTGGACTCAGACACTTTAAGAAGTAACTCTATATGTTGTTGAATTAAGTCAGTATAAGTTTTTGTCAAAATGAGTTGTCATTGTTCCTTTCCGTGATCTTGAAGAACTAAACCAAGAAGAGATGTCAAAAAGGGAAAGTTTATGGTGGGCTAGCATCTAATCCTAAAGAGGAGTGAGAGCGGGTTCTTGGATCAATGGGGGATTCACCATGATGTTGGCATGCCACAAGTCTATACAGCTGTCATTTCCAAGGATACAAGTTAAATGACTTCGTAGAAGTGGCAAAGAATATTGAAGGAGTTTCTAAATATGTGATCTATTCTAAGAAAGTGGGGGGTTGTCAAGATTATGAAGACGATCTCTTGAAAATTATTTATAGAGGAGAGATTTTTTCCACTAATCAAATTTACTTGTAATTAACTTCCACAAAAATTTAGAGCACTATGTTATATTTACTAACATCAGATCCTTGAATTGTAATCCCCCATGCACTTTTGGAGCCAACATAATGGATCGATTGACTAGATAAAATCTCTTATGATTAGACTTGCCCCATCACCATAGAAATTTTTGTATCTCTAGAGACAAAGCCTTTTTTATACCCATTGGGGCTAGCAGGGAGGAAAATTTGAAAAATGAGAGAACAGAAAGAACCGACTTGACCAACACATGATGATCAACTAGATTAAGCCAATGCGCCCCCCATGTTGAAAATTTCTCTTTAATTTTGGAAAAAATTGATGACCACTTGACTGAGGGAAGGGATTGAAGATAGATGGGTATCCCCAAGTATTTAAATGTCCTCCAAATTGAGATGAAGGGAAAATGAAGTACCTTGGATTTAAAAAAAAGAGAAAGAACACCCACATTCCAAGCATAAATGTGACATTTTGCATTGTTCACCAATCCCCTTGAAGCTTCTATGAACTGATTCAGTACTTATTTAAAACACGTCGCAATGATGGAGGAGGATCCTCCCAGAAGCGAGAAATTGCTTGCAAATTGAGAGTGCTTGATCTTCTTGACCCCCCTCACAATTCTTAACCTTGGGATATTTTTGGATTTGCGCTCATGCTCCAACCTCTGATCAAGGGCTTCAACCATCAAGATATAGAGGAGAGGGGAAAGTGAACAACCCTACCTGAGTCCTCTTAAGGCTTTGAAGAAATTGGTGGGGTGGCCATTAATCAGGGGAGTGATCCATGGGTTACTTATACAAGACTCAATCCATTTAAAAAAGGATGGACTAAAGACAAATCTGCGAAGGACTTCGATGAGAAAGTTGTGGCGAACTCTATCAAAAGAATTAGAGTATGCATATTTTCACAGTTTCTCATAATGTTGTTTTAGAATTCTGGAAGTAAATTGTGTATGGAGTTTTTGAAACGTCCAACGTTTCGAGTGGACACTCCACCCATTGTCAAAGACTGTTGAAGCTATGAGATATGAAAAGAGTGTCGAGGTAAGGGAAGTAAACTATTTCCATATCTCATAGTTTCAATAGTCCCTGACGATGGGTGGAGTGTCCACTCGAAACGTTGGATGTTTCAAAAACTCCATACATAGTTTACTTCCATACTTCTAAAACAACTCTATCAAAAGCGTTCGTCATGTCAATATTGATTATCATTCCTTTCCCTCCGCTAGCCTTACTAGAATGAATTTCTTCCTAAGGGATATATAAAGGTAAAGATATATATCCCTTACCTCAACACTCTTTTCATATCTCATAGCTTCAACAGTGCCTGATGATGGGTGGAGTGTCCACCCGAAACATTGGACGTTTCAAAAAATCCATACATAGCTTATTTCCAGAATTCTAAAACAACTCTATCAAAAGTGTATGTCATGTCAATCTTGATTATCATTCCTTTCTCTCCCCGGGCCTTGTTATATTGAATTTCTTCCTAAACCGGAACTATATTATCCCAAATTTTTTTTTTTCCATGAAGCCCCCTTGGTTGGGCGATATAAGCTTATGGGCGACCACCTTGAGCCTATTGGCAATGATTTTGGCCATGATTTTATAAGAGGCATTGCATAAACATGGGCCTGAACATGGAGAAGGAGAAAACATTTATCTTTTTTGGGATTAAGGCTAGGAAAGCCGAATTTGTAGCTCCTCCTAATCTGGATGATCTATGAACATATTGGATCATTTTGATGAGAATTTTTTTTATAATGGAGCAACACTTTTTATAAAAATGGGTTGAAAACCCATCTTTCCTTGGCACCTTATCCGACTCAAATTGGTGTAACACCTCAAGAATTTCTCCCTCTGCCATTAGCTTGATAAGCTCAGAGTTTTCCTCATGTTTGATCAAAGAAGGGATATGAGAAAGGAGCTCTTCCCAGAGAGATAGGTCAACCCACTACAAGGAGAACAACTTCTAGCAGATGATTTTACGGAACCTCCCCGAAAAATCTATCCCTTGGTTGTTTATAACGGAGGTTATTAGCAGAAGCGGGCGACCGAAGGCTTTTGCGAAGGGTTTTTTACTGGTGTGCCTTTAAGGTACATACGCACCGGTGCACACCTAAAACATACGACACATGTGCTTAAATTTTCAAATGCACTATCATTGTTCATAGCGAAGGCAGGCAACCAAAGGATTTTGCGAAGATTTTTTTCCATGCTCCTTTCCAATACATATGCATCGATGCAAAACTAAAACATAACACACTGGTGTTGGACAGAAATTATGGAAATAATATGCATGGAAATCCTAATTATGGAAGTTGTGTACAGAAGAAGAAGGAAGACTCGACAGTGCACAATTGAGGCACAACTAGGAGTATAGGGCGCATAGAGAAGAATAAACCAGAGGAATAAAGCATAAGAATAAAACATGGAATAAAGCAAGAGAAGAAAGAAGGAGAAAAGAAAGGAAGACAACCCGACGTCCTAAATATAGGAGGACGCGCAAAAGCAGGAAGAACAATATTCAGAGCACAAAATCAACATGCAGAAGGAAAACTAGGAAAAGCAAGCTCTAACAACAAGTTAACTTGAGTTATCTTGACTTGTAATAGGGTTTTGGGGATGAACAAAGTAGGGTTTTAATCCCTAGAATTTATGTATAAATGTGTAATGGGTTGGGAGAATAGGGGTTCTTCTTAGTTACTCATTGTTAGTTGTTCCTTGTTTGTGAGTTCTTCTGAAGAGTTTTGTTGGAGAGAAGAGTCTATGTCTTAATATTAAGAAGATGATGTAGAGGAAGGGAGGCTTTCACTGCAGGGCGACTAGGCTAGATGAAGGGGAAAATAACATGATGTATCTTCGTAAGTGTAGTGCGCAAGCCTAAAGAAATTATAGAAAGCATGATAAAGAAGCTAGTTGTTGTGGACATAGCCCAAAGTTGGGTGAACCACGTTAAATACTATGGTGTTGTCTGTTATGTGATGAATATTCTCTTTATGCATGTTAGATTAGATATGTTCCTTACATGATAGTTGTGCAATGGTTATGAATATTACAGTAATTGGTTTATGTTGTAATATGAAGGATAATGGTAATACATAACGAAATTCACTAAGTAACCTAAGAAGAGCCAATACAGAATAATGTTGCGCAGAAAAAATATGTAAGAATGACAAAGATGATCACCTCCCATTTCCTCACTACTGCAGAAACCCGTTTCCTGCAGCCCCAATAGATACCTCAGGTGAGACTTCATATTCATGTAGGTGATGCCAAAAGAGATGATGTATGAAGGGTTTTTTTGGTCAAAGATAACTTGAACCTAGGGTCTTACAACTGTGCATAGCGCCAGCAAACAGTTTCATTGTCGGGACTCAAAATCTGTGCTAGAGGGAATGTTTTGGAGGCCGACTAAGAAGGAAATATCAGAATGGTTAGAAGGGAAGGAACAAGGGTTTTCCCAGAAAGAGAATAGAACCCTCGGATGAGTAAGGAATAGTGGATGCAAAGGTATGTATACACGAAGTTGCATGAAATTTTCTTTAGTGATTTTTCAACTATTCCAACGAAGCGGTTAGAAAGATTAGTGGAGAATACTGGAAGGTACTGAAACACAATGCCGAGGAATTAGACTCCTAAGTTGGTAAGAAATATAAATTATGTAAGTAATAACACTTCTTGCGCAGTTGATTTCTGGTTGGATAGCATATTAGGAGGATATATTATAGAGTTCGCAGTAGATTGTACCCAGTGATACAATGTTGCAGAAAGGGACTTCTTCAAAGGTCCATGCAGAAGGTTCATGAAATCATTGGGTACATGGATAAAGATGTTGTTGTGTGACAAGTGCGTGATGACCATGGAGTCTGACTGCTAGGGGATTCATGCACATAGGGGAACCGGGGATGAAAAGAGGATAGTATAAGGATAGGAAAGAATGGAGGAAGCGATGAAGAAGAAAGGGAGGGAATGAGGATGCAGAGAGCCAAAGAGGGTATACCAGAGGAATAAGACAAGCTTGGAGAACTGCACAGAGGAAGGAGGTACAAGAGGCGAAAGACTGGGGATAAGAAAGGAGAGATGCAAAGTGAGCCAGAGGGGAAAGGACATTGCAAAATAATCCAAATCATGGAGATACCACACATAAGAGGAGAGGAAGAGGAGTTCAAGTTCAATCCTATAATAGAAGATCCATTAAGTCCTACTCATACCAGATCTTGTTTTGAATCCACAACCCCATGTGCATCGCCATAATCAGAAATAATAGTTGAAGACTTATCAAAAGAACTTCTAGTTATCAAAGGAGGACAAAGTAGTAGCAATCAGAGAAGTGGAAGTAGTGCGTAGAGTCAGAGTCAACCAACATCACCAAGAGGAGGGGCTACACAAAGCAACATGGAAGGGGTAGACAACACCCTCAGACTGCTTGAGTTCCAGGGAGTAGGGTCAGAGGACCCAGAACAACATTTGTTTGTCTACGAGACAATTTAGGTTGCTAAGAATGTCTAGGATGAGGCCATAAATATTGCACAGTTGGAAACAACATTTAGAGGTCATGCACTAGTATGGAACATGAAATTGCAGAGTACCACGCCTACAGGACAAGAAAGGACATTGGTAGAGATAAGAAAATCATTATTGAAAGAGTTTAAGAAGACAAAGTCTAAGTCACAATACATTACAAAACTAAAGGATATTAAACAGGTGTAGACTGAATCAATCTGGGATTTTGATCAAAGATTCAAGGATTTGATGGGTAGAATGACTTTCCAGATCCTTGATCAACAACATCAAGAGTGGTTTATTGCAAGACTTCTACCAGATATTCACAGACCCTTGATTCAAGAGAAGGTTGTGTCACAGCTCAAGACTTTGGAAATTACAATGAAATTGGAATCATCCTCTGTAGGATATGGTGGAGGGATGGCACAGGTTCAAATGAAATTGGTTGCATTAACAATTCAACTGGAATAACTTACAAAAGGGAAGGAGAAACAAGAGAAAGTCTGGTGTACTAAGTGTAGGACTGAAGGCCATCACAAGGACGAATGCCTAACATTCGCACAGTATTTGGCGAGGGGAGCGTCGAATCCATTACTAGGAGGGGTTATTGCGAGATATGTAAGAAATGGGGAAATCATCCAACTAAGTGTCCATTGCTACAGTAGTATCAGAGTACACAAGGAACTTGTTTTGCAATTTTTGTAAGTCATTGAAACATGAAGAGAAGGATTGTCACACATTCAATTTGATGAGGGAGCGTACTTCATATATGTACATGATTCAAAAGGAGAATGTTGCGACAAACGAAGGTGGTCAACAATATAATAATCAAATAGGCTTTAATCCAAGGAACAAAGGAAAGTTTGGAAAAGGTCGAGGCACAGGAAATTTTGGCAGAGGGGCAAGAGGACCGATAATATGTTATAATTGTAATAACCAAGACATTTAGCCCACGACTGCCTGAATCTATGTACAACATGCACATACTGTAGAGCACTAGACCATGTGACATAGGATTGTCCTCAACTAGTTTTGAAATGGTAGGCAAGAGGGAATCAGAACTAGAATACAAATCAGAATGTACAGAAAATATTAGTGGAGAAACACAACGAATGACCAAGAATAGTAGTTGTTAAGCGCAAAGGAGATAGAACATGAGTTGATGTGATGACTGGAGGGAAGCAAATTGAACAATGGGTAAGGAAGTCTGCAGGGCCTATACCAATGTTAGACCCTCAACAGGAAAAGGAGAAATTTCAAAGGGATAGAAAAGAGGTTCTTGGACAAGATTGGGAAGCATCAACATCATCTGTGCCTCGAGTCGAAGATTGTGTTATGCCAGAAAATCCAACTGGGAAGGTAAGCACTCTAAGATAATTATTGAGAATTTGTGAACAGTTGATGAAAGATGAAATTTAGTTGAATGCACTATATGAGATGATTGATCACTTCACGCAAGAAAGGGAAACTCCCATCACCCAGAGGATTGTGAATAAGGTATTGCGTAGAAAGAGGACCAAAGGAGAATTCAGATTCAGTGCACAGATTAGAGAATATGATGTGGACAATGTTATATTGGACTTGGGGTCTGATGTAAATGTATTACCAAAGCAAAACTCAGAGATGATGGGAAAACCCAAACTGGTCTGGTCTCATGTTCAGTTAAGGCTCACAAATCAACAAAATTTAGTACCAATTGGTCGATTGATAGGAGTACTTGTGAACATAGATGGGGTGCACAACATAGCAGACTTTGAAGATATTGAGATCATAGATGATATTCAACCATATCCAACATTAATGGGACTTGAATGGGAATTTGATAACCAGGAAATCATTAATCTGAAGAGGAGGGAAATGATAATTGAATTCGAAGAGTTGAAAGTCACTGCACAATTGGACCTGACGAAAGGAAAAAGGTACATAGAGCCAGCTAGAAGAAGTGACATTGAAAAATTGTATAACATGACTGTGCAGAGGGATGAGTATGTTAACCCTATTGTCGATGGTGCGCTAAGTTGGAGAAGTATTGGTTTTTGTGCATTAGACTCATAGGAAGGTCTAGAGCATTGACAACATAGGATGCCTGAAGTCTCAACTAGATTATGTGCACACATGACCCGATCCTTGTGTTGGATTGGAATAGATTTATGTGATCCACCCAGGTATGATGGATTAACTGATATAAGCTTGTTTGTAAAGGAATTTGAGTTGCAGGTACTCGACCAACAAAGGTTTTTGGCACTAGATGTTTTCCTAAAAGCAACTCTAGCTAGATGGTGGGATGCACACAGAAAGGGGATGAAAGATTGGTTGTAGTGTAGAAGGCTAATGCAGGAGAGGTTTGGTACCGAGGTAGAAAATATTGCATAGAAGTATAGATGGGAGAGTGATCTAGAAGGTCTCGTTGAGCACTGCATAACCTTATGGAGTTTAGTACCGGAAACAAAATGGACACATAGATTTATACATACATTGGAAACAATTCTGAAGAACTGGTATTTGGAATTGGAAATGCACAAAGAGACAACAAGATGGGATGAGTTGGTACAAATATTCAAGGTAACATTCACATTTGAACATGAATGTCCATTAATGGATGCAGCACTACAGGCTATTCAAACCAAAATATTTTCATTAGAAGGTTCAATGGAGGTGGTACCAGTCTGCAATGCGCACGGAACTTAGATGACTATCCATGAGTTATTGGAGTGCTACAATGTTGCTAAGGAAGAACATGATGAAGAAGATCCCATGAATGTACAAGTACCTGAAATAGAAAGATAACAAGCAGTAGAAGGTCTAGATCTTTAGTTGGCCGCATACATACAACCCATAAAGACACGAAAGGTAAACATTGGGACGACAGAGAATCCCAAGTTTGCGCAAATAGGGGATTACTAGAGTGATGAGACAATAGAGAATATTGAATACTTACTCCACAAATATCAGTATCTATTCCCAACAACATTCTCAGAGATGAAGGGGATAGTTGGGGACTTATGCGAGATGAAGATTCTATTGAAACTAGGTGCTAAGCTAGTGTGACAAATACCTTACAAGTTAAATTCAAAGTACAAGAAGAAGATGAAAGCTGGAATATATAGAATGTTGGACACAGGGATCATTGAACCCGTGGAGGAGTCAAAGTGGATCAGTCCAATGGTAGTGAAAGAAAAGAAGACACGAGGAATTAGGATTTGCGTGAATCTAAGGAAGTTGAATGATGCATGTTTACATGGCCCATTTCCAACACCATTCATAGATGAGGTACTGGAGAACGTAGGAGGACAAGAGACTTACTTGTTCACAGATGGATTCTTGGGGTACCATCAGATAAGAATTGTGTAGGATTACTAATACAAGAATACTTTTGCGATAGAGTGGGGAGTATATAGTAATTCCCTTTGGACTGAAGAACACCCCTGTAGTGTTTTCCAAAGTTGTGGTTGCAACGTTTAAGTAATTTGTTCCTAAGTTCCTTGAAGTGTACTTGGATGATTGGGGAATGTTTTCATTCTATTGAAGGATCACATAGAAGTACTAAAAGTAATGTTGGATAGGTGTAGACAATGCCATATTTTGTTGAAATTGAAGAAGTGTATTTTTTGCGCACTGTTTGGAATTATGTTGGACCATGTAGTCTGCAAGAAGGGATTCCTAGTAGATCCATCCAAGATTGTAGTAATTTTGCATTTAGAACCACCTACATCAGCCAGACAACTAAGGGAAACTCTGGGTCAAACAAGTTATTACAAGAATTTTATCAAAGGCTATGCGCAGATCACAACACCTATGGAAAAGTTTTTGAAGAAGGAAGTGAAGTTCCAATGGAACGGGGACTGTTAGAAGGGTTTGGATACCTTAAAGAAAAAACTAGTGACAACGCTGATTTTGATCTTTCCAAATTGGGACAAGGAGTTCCATGTTCATGTAGATGCATCGTCTATAGCTTTGGGCACAATACTATCTCAACCAGGGGAGGGAGACATATATCGCCTAATTGTGTTTGCAAGTAGGAAGATGTCCATAACAGAGAAGAATTACACAACTATAGAATTAGAAGGATTGGAAATGGTATATTCATTACATAAGTTCTAGTCTGGATGAGCTCCCTTGAGAAACACAACAACCCCACTAACATGAGGGTAGGCCATCAAGGTTCTAGAGATTATATTGAACTCCATTCACCTTTGATCAAACAAGATCCTTGAAGGTCCGACAATGCCCGTCCAAGCAGCCAAAATATTCACACCGAGGACTATGATGTTGGGTTTCAAAATCTCGAAGTCTCTGGATTGGGACCTCTGATGGAAAATGAAGCCACAACAGGAGCAGGTTTGACCCCAATTTGGTGTTATGTAATGTTATGTCAGCAGTGGGGTTTTCCTTTGATAAAATGTATCGACAGATCGAATCCCTAACAACGCTTCCCACTGCAGCTGATCTACAATGATCCCTTCGCCATCAAAGGTTGTGTTATATAGTATCATTCCCACACCTTCTTCTTGCTTGACCACGAACCCCTTCGTCACCCTCAGGTTATTCCCATGCTCACACAACATAGGTCTCTGGATTGGGCCCTTTGATGGAAAATGAATCCACGACGGGAGCGAGTTTGACCCCCAATTTGGTGCCATGGAATATTATGGCAATGGTGGGGTTTTCTTTTCATAAAATGTAACAACGGATTGAATCCCCAACAACATTTACCACTTCATCAAATCCTATAACAGGATGAGGTTGGTTGAAATCATGCAAGAAAAAGAGCTTCCGAGAGTGTTATGGATTGAGGCTTGTTAGCCTGTAAAACGATGAATTTGGGATGTCTGAGCTTGTGAGAACATCCTTATTGAGAGATGTCGCTAGAATTAAGCTACCAGTATTAATGACATTGTTTGCTGGTAAAAGTAATGCATCCAAATGTTGAGTATGATCCACATCGTCTAAAATATTGAGAGCATGTGAAGTTGATATATACCTTCTAAGCTTTCCTTTACCTTGATCAATGTTGCATATTTTCTCAGTCGATTGAACTAAGTCCTTCATAAGGTTGCTCTGCAAGGAAGCTGAAGAATTTTCTCTTATATCAAATAACAAACAAGATCATTTGTATTTTAATCTCTGAAGATTAAAGAATTATTTTTCTAGGGTGGTTTTGACAATCCCACCAAGACCCACAATCCATATAACTCTAGCCTTCTCACTTTCTTACTACAATGACACTGTGGTTTCAAAATATTTTAATTTTTCTTTCGATCCTTTTGGATATTTAGACACATGCAATGTTATTTTAACATTTTTCAACAGTCCTTCCACGACGTCTTCGAGGAGTTGCTCTGCTCTAAACACTAGGGGAAGGTTGCAGAGTTCGAATTATCATATGAATTTCTGGAGTTGTATAGTAAGAAATCTTGGCTCGAGCCTCTGCATGATGTTCTTTCTCCCATCTTGGAATCCATTCATAAGTTCAAACCATGACCAACAAGGGTAAACAACATTTCTACTGGAGTGTTTGCACATTTCTTGGCCCCTCCATTCCTAGTTTTATGTTTTCCTTTCATTTTTTACAAGTTGATCTGGCAGAACTTTGGGTGGAATCCTCTTGTACATATCACGACCTTAGATTTGTATGTGGAAAAATTATATCTTTATCAAATGAAATATTTTGATTAAGTCAAATTTCAAAAATTTATTGATATGTAATTATTTAATATTTCCATAATTTGTTAAAAATATCCCCTTGCATTCTTATGTATTCTTCTTATTCTGAATCAAGGAAATAGAATGGACAATGGGTGGGTTAATAAAAAAATTGAAATGCCATGGAAGCATAGACCAAAGGTGATCATGCTTCGTGTGTGCGAAGGGAAACATTCAATTTATTACAGTGCAAATCTCTCTATTACAATAACTGTTGTTTGTGTTCGTGCATTGCAAGGCGGCAGAGCTACAAACATATATATAATCAACATTACAATAGAATTTTTTAGATACTAAAACTTACAAATTAACATAAAARCATCCATCCCCGRTAGTCGACAACCCAAATAGATAACCAAATACATTTTATTAAAAAACCATCACAAATGAGTCTCATAGATTTTGTTGTCTTCCTTCATATATCATCACAAAGGTGATTCTCATAGATTTTGTTGTCTTCCTTCATATATCATCACTATCATAGATTTTGTTGTCTTCCTTCATATATCATCACAAAGGTGATTCTCATAGATTTTGTATGGTTCTAGTATAACATATTTTACCATATTTTGGTTCTAGTATAACATATTTTACCATATTTGTAATTGGAAAGCATTTATATGTGTAGACTTTCTTTAAATACTTAACTTTACAAAGATGTAACTTTATGTTCCATTACCAATAACTCTTGAGGAACTTCCTAAAAATTATGTTTCGTTTAAGATCACATGTCTCCATAGTGCGCTAGAGAGCAGGGTGTAAAGATGCGCTAACCATTCAAGAGAAAAAAGGAGTGTAAATTTGTAATAAGATTTTTTTCTCATGTATTCTTTTTCTTTTGCTTACATGAAAAGGATTGGAATAACATTTCTAAACGTGTTTCATTTATTAGGATTGGAATAACATTTCTAAACGTGTTTCATTTATTACTTGTGAATTAAACAAATAATATCAGTTTTCTATTTCCTATATTGAAAAAATTAAACAATGAAGCCAAGTAATTTGGTTGTCATCCCAAGTAAGCTTTTTTTTTTTGTTTGAATTCCCCTCTCGAGAACAAAGCATCGTGCTATATCTATGCCATGATATTTTAGTCTTTGGGGTTCTTTCCAGTTGTCTCTTCACTCTGTAGGGCCTTTAACACAATGCAACTATCCTTGTGTTCAAGCATTACACTGTAATTAATCAACAATTCATTATTCACATGAAGGATCTAGTCTGATAAATAAGTTTTTAATCTATGTGTTAACTCATCGTATTTCATATCACCTAAGGTAGCAAGTGTCAACCTGACGCAGGGATTTTGTTGCTTTTGTAGCTCTTGTTTTATATATAAGTATAGTTTTTCTAGTATAAGTTCTATTAGAAGGTGTGAAGATAAAGAGTTTTAATGCTATTTATTATGCCGAAAGGCGTACACCTATTGACAATGGGCACAATTAATGATCTTTTAACCTTATTTAACCTTAAATCCTAATCTGATGGCTATGCATTGAAGATGCTGACATATTCTTAGTCGTCCTCCAAAATCGATGGATCAGATTTATTGTTCATAACTTTCTTGCATTTATCAAGGCATCCGTTAACATGTTTACTTTTTAACATTTACCTAATCACACTAAAAAATTACTGTAAGGATATGTAATTGCCACATTCCATTTATCAACCTAATACAGTCAAACATTTCATATTACCACAGTATATTGGAGACACACGTTCTCAACCGCTACCTTTCAACGTTCTCAGCCGCGAATTAACGGCTATGCTAATTACTAGCCAAGTTGAAGTTGAATGTGAAAAAAATGTAACGATTCCAACTAAACAAATTCAATAAGTCAATCAATTATGTATATAATTACAAATCCCTAACTATGTTATTCTCATCAATTATATATACACACCAAAATCCAATTTGTGTTATTCCCCCAAATATTCCATTGGCCACATTAGTATACATTCAATGCACATAGGGATGCCAAGTGTGTACGGATATATAATCTCTTCCCTGTCAACATCATTTAGTATGTACGGATATATATCATTTCTTCCTTGTCACCATCATTTAAAGGACACGTGTAAATAAATGGAAAACAAAACATAATTTTACAATAACAATGAACTTGGCAGTGGAAAAGTATATTTGACTTGGTGGCGGCGACGGCCAAGTAATCGCTTCCCCATTTACACGATGGGAATAATGTGGAGCATCTTATATTATATGTGTCGCTCGTTTTGTTTTATGGAATTTGCACCTCGAAAGTGATAAGGAAAACATTGAACTCACAACTTCTATATCTTCCCTTCAATTTCTTTATTTCTCCTTTCATGTTTCTGGTTTTTTATATTCAGAATTGTATCTTCTAATTCAAATGGAACAAAAAAAAACAAACAAAAGTAGGTCATAGTTGGGTCTGGAATTTTAAATTTACCTTACCTGTCAAGTGAAAATTTAATTATGGTCATTTGTTTTTTGTGTCGGTCATTTTAAATTTTAAGCATATTCATGAGTGTCAATTTGTTTTTCTTTTAATATATACAAATTTGTAACAAAAACCTCTTACTAAAAAAAAAAATATAAAAAATAAGTTATAATTGTTAAAATAAAAGAGAAATGAAATTTCAAACCTTTCAGAGCTTGCAACCTAAGAAAAAACCTATACAATATTATTAATAAACATATTCATGACTAAATTTTTTTTAAAAGTATTTGAACTCAAACTATAAAAAAAAACCTATACAATATTATTAATAAACATATTCATGACTAATTTTTTTTTAAAAGTATTTGAACTCAAACTATAAAAAGTTTAAAAATATTTGAGCTCAAACTATAAAAAGTTTAAAAATATTTGAACTCACTTAAATTAATAGATAACCGGAATTTCAAAAGAAGAAAAACCATCTATTTTGTTGGGGAAATAAAAACATAGGGGAAATAAAAACATAGCTAAAACATTTTCACCAAATTCATTGCAAATTGAAAACCATTAGTATTGTTGCACTCAACCTAAAGTTTACATCTAATCTTCTTGTTTTGAGTAAATCAATGACCTGTAAACAAACCGGAAGTAGGGCAACATCAAATTCCATTATTGTTTCATTTACTCTTCGAGCGAACCTCTGTCAAGTCTAAACCACTGTCAAGTTATGTAGGTTATACAATAGATATTAAGTAAGCTAAGTACCTACTAGAAATTATGAGGGGTACCTTATCAAGTGAAACATCAATTTGATAGGTTAAAATTTTACATGCCAATAAATGCTAACGTGTAGATTAGGTATCTACCTGTCAAATACGTCTTAAAATGAAAAAAAAACATCTTGTAGAACATCACATTCCAAGCTTGATCATAGTTGTTTAGTTTCTTATTTACAACGGGAAGCTTTTGGATATCAAAATGGTTTACTCTTATTGTAAACATCTCATTTAAGGGCAGAATTTGAGCCCACATGGCATCAATGAACACAACTTCTAACAACGACCACCATTAATGAGAAATGGGAAGTTACATGATCGTTGAATTTTTTATGTTTATGTTTTAATGAATCTCATACATCACAATAATATACAAATATCCATTATTAAAAGGAGAGTTTAACTTATATATATATATATATATATATATAATTATAAATATAAATATAAAGTGAGCCAAATCACGATCAAAAGCAATGAATATACAATCAAAATAAATAATAAAAAGATTATTTAACAAATTAAAAAAATAAAAATTATTTAAATTTGAATAGTTAGTATTGATTTTAATTTGGAGTTGAATATATTAACAGACGCAAATCCTCATAGGACTTAGGTGAGTAATTGGGTTATTCCCAATATATCATATGAATTGATAAGCTCTATTATAGTCAAAGAATATAGTGGGCCATGGTTTCTCGGACCATGATAATTGTTCTTCCTTCGAAATCCTTGAAGTTTTTTTGGATCTCTAGCCATGGAGCGGACATCTCTAACCATAGCCAGAGAGAGATCATTTTTGTCACTAATTTCAGATTCCAAATGAGTTTCATCATTACCATTATGCTACATTTCCAATAGCTCAACCTTATCAACCCAATCCATCCAGTTGGATATGAAACTAGGATTGAAATGATTTATTATTTTTTATAAATAATGACACAAGATCAATGGAATCATGAATGGAATGATATTATTTCATTATGGAATCGCTTGTGCATTTTGTAATAGATACAAGTTATTTCTCTCTGCATTTTCTGCTACCACAATGGTATATTCTAGTGTGCCACAATTCTCTGAATATATTAACTACATGAGCCACAAAATAAGCTTTTTGACCAATTGCTACATAGAAACGGATTACATTTTGACTCTTTTTATTAGGAGTAGTATTTGTAGCTACTTATGTCTTGCCAAACTAGAGGATATATATCTAATATTTTTATAATGAAAAAATGTAATCGTAGTTGTATTTAAATCGACAATTAACCATAATAAATTAATAAACTAAATCCACGTTTTATTTTAAAAATTAATAAAATATTGTTCTTTTCATTTTTGCAATAATAAAATTAAACCAAATACTAAAAACTAAATAAATTGTGATTGCCATACAAAATAATAATAAGTGTACCTTTTAATTTCAAATGATTTCTTTGAAGAATTTAAAAGTGTTAAATAATACAATATTTAGTTTTTCACATAATGATTCTTTTTGGATATCTATATAAGAGAGAAATTTTTCTATGTATATATGTGGTTGTCGAGAACTGCATTTTGGATTTGTATTTTAAGCATATCACAAAACATGCTCAACCATGGAAGTTAGTGCTCTTTAAAACTCCCAATTAGTATGGTATGTTAGTTGTACATCTCATTGATAAATAAGAAATTGTCCCAGATCTTGAGCCTTTTACTAAATAAAAAGAATTATATCAAAACACTAGAAGATCCTAGAAGAGAGTCTAGTACTTGCTTTGGGGGTGATCTAGGAATATGTAATCCTGGCATGATTTCATCCATGGTTGATTAAATTAGCTAAGATGTTTATGATTTGGAACTTTTTGAGATCCATACAAGCAAGAGTTTAATTATAATTGTTAATCAAGACCATAAAATCTATTACTCTTATTAAGAATATTGATTGTGTTATCACCCAAAAATTGATCACCTAGACCAAAATTCTAGGTGTACTGAAATGCAATCTTAATAGTATGGGTACAATAAGAAAAACCCCACGTTTACACTATATTTCATCATTATAACTTAAATGAACCCCTTTCCTAAAGTTATTTTCACCTAATAAAACCCATTTTATGACTTTTCCCTCTTGGAATTATTTAAAAAAATAAAATAAACAAAATAAAATTCAAACTTTTGCCTATAAAACCAAGAGGGTTTCCCCCCGCTTCACATCTCATTTCATTTTTTCTCTCCATTTTGTCCATTGAGGGTGATTGCCATTAGATTTTCATTGTAGCTCAAGAACCCTAGTTTCATGAGGGAATTTTCCAATGGCAACCATTATCATCTATAACCATAAGCAAAGGAGATAGAAACCACACACTCAAAGAATAACAAGAACCCTCCCAAAGAGGAGGCCAAGCAAATCAACATCTTCAAGAGGCTTCTTCACAAGTTCTTTGTACATCCATTTCATTGGGAATGGATAATGCATTCATTCTTTCATGATTTTTGTTGTTTTGGATCATTTCTTTTGTTGCATTTTGTTTTTGTTTACATCAATATCATAAATATGAAGGTGAATTTTTCCATTCAAAGCTAGGGTTTCTAGTTTTTTTCTCTAACATTGTCTATAGTCTTGAAGCAACACAAGATTTGTAGATTGGATAACCCTATGTGTATATTTACACCAAAAATATGGTGACTCCACTGGGGATCTGAGCTAATCTCCTAATCCCTAGTTGTGGATGTGTAGGTAAAATTATTTTCCCTTCTTTTCATTTGGGTTTTCTAAGTATTTTAGGGTTTTCCTAATTGATGTTGCTTTTTACTTGTGTTTCCCAACTTTGAACTCCAGTTGTTTCAATGGTTCACTGATATGTCCTCGAAAATCCTTGTGCATGGTAATCCATTCCCCATGGAATGTTTTCTATCACTTCTAGGTCACCCTTACATTTATGCTCTAAATAAGGGAAGTCTCAATTCCACCTCTCATTGCCTTCCTATCCACTTTTGGTTTCGATCTCTATCAATCACACTTTACTTTCTACATTGTGCTAAATTCAAGGATTCATCATTGCCTTGTCTTCAACGATCCTTCCTCTATCAACTTTAACACATGTATTCTAGAGGCCTATCTCAGAGGATTATGTACCTTGGACTCATCTCCATCCTTGGTGGGTGCCTCGAACCAAGAAAAGAGAGTCATCAGCTCTCTTTGACCTGGTTGTTTCTCATGTGCTCGAATTCATCTTGTCATCACACACATGAGAATCGTACACTTGATGGTTCAGTGATCCATTTGAGTGTACCAATTTCACCAAACATGTGTGAGATGCATCACACCTCAAGAAGGGGTTTCCATTTAAGTAGTCCCATGCATGTTCCAGTATCATTATTTGCTTTCAAATATATAAGTTCACTAGTTGTACTTTAGATATCAAGCCTAAGGAACCCCTTTCATTCTTGAGCACCAATGGACTCTCCCCTATTGACATCAACACCTTCATTCTACGTTTTAGTTCTATGTACCCTGGTGCCTATCCACCTTCTCAATGGGTTACCTTGGACCAATATGAGAGAGTCATCATTTCTCTCAGACTTGGTAGGGTCTCACATGCTCAACTTTATCTCATCATAGCATCATTGAGATTCATACATATATCCATGATCCATCCTTAGATACAATTCTTGAGATTTGATTGGCCCATTTATGTTATTCTTAGATCCCTTGGTTTGGGCTTCTCTTCAGCTAGAACATTTCATATCTTCAAAGTCCTATTCATGCTGAGCAAGGATTCTCGGGTTTTTTTCATCCCTCGTCACCCTAGGAGGGAGCATCAATTCCTATGTACCCAAATTAGTAGTAGGTATGATGTAGACCTAGTCCTTTGACCCAGGCATATGTATATGGGATTGTTCATCTTATTATATGTACTTTGGCCTTTTTTTTTCAACACCATATTGTATTTGAGACCTCATGTTGTCTCACCAGTTTAGCCCCTCTATGACAGGGCACACCATTGTAATAATTATCATGAGTTATCTCAACAAGTAGGTATATTCTTGCCTCTTCCCTATTGAGATCATGTAACTCACTACCTTGTGAATTTCTTGTTGACAAGTGGTCTCTTTCGTCTTCTTCCATGGGTGGTTATGCTCCCCATGGAACTTCTCTCTCAACTTGGTTGTTTCATTCCTTGGTAAAATAAAACTATAATGTATTTTAGTCATACGATGTGCTCCTAACCTCCTACAATAGGGGGCATCTCTTATCACCCAAAAATCGATCACCTAGAACACAATGTTAGGTGTACCAAAATACAATATTAATAGTATGTGTACCATAAGACAAAACCCACATTTACACTATATTTCATCACTATAACTTAAAGGAACCCCTTTCCTAAAGTTATTTTCACCTAATAAAGTCAAAAAACCCATTTTATGACTTTTTCCTCTTGGAATTATTGAAAAAATTAAAATAAATGAAATAAAATTCTAACATTTTCCTATAAAACCAAGAGGGTTTCCCCCCCCATTTCACATCTCATCTCATTTTTTCTCTCCATTTTGTCCGTTGTGGGTGATTTCCATTAGATTTGCATTATAGCTCAAGAACCCTAGTTTCTTCCACACATTTTCTGGTAGTAGCCATTATCATATGCAACCATAATCAGAGGATAGGGAAACTACACACTCAAAGAACAACAATAACCCTCCCAAAGATGAGGCCAAGGAGATCAACATCTTCAAGAGGCTTCTTCATGGGTGCTTTGTACATCCATTTCATTGGGTAATGGATAATACATTCATTCTTTCATGAGTTTTGTTGTTCTAGTTCATTTCTTTTGTTGCATTTTATTTGTGTTTACATGAATAGCATAAATTTGAAGGTGAATTTGTCCATTCAAAGTGATGGTTCCTATTTTTTTTATCTAAGATTGTCTGTAGTCTTGAAGAAACCACAATATTTGTAGATTAGCTAAGCCTATGTGCATATTTACACCAACATATTGTTCACTTATATCTCAAACCCTACAAAATGTGTGCAAGAGTGGATGTTAAAGCATAATCCATAATACCAACAATTATATTGCATTTTCTATAACTTGCTTAAGAATCCAATCCAAGCATAAAAAATGTTGCTCCAAGTATTCAAAGTTGCAAAGGATGTGTGTCATGGAACTTAGGCTTGGGATGAGGTATGTAGAAAGAGATCTTTGGATGCAATCTCAAATTATTTGATAGGGAAAATTATTGTGATCCAGACTATGTAGGGAATGGAATTAAAGGCAGGAAAGGAAATGCAACACATATACACAGAAATATAGCAGAGAGCACAATAATATAGTAATAACCCAGCTATTTATTAATAGAAAAATATTGTAGAAGAAACATTAGCTTAGAATGGTGGTAGCTTAAAAGGGGTAGATATAAGCTACGCTCATTCACCAAGAAGCTATTAAAAGAGGTTGAAAGGGTGGCCTTTAAACATAATAAAGAACTCTCAAGGTCCAAAATCCTAACCGTCATAGTCAAAGTGCCAAAAGGTCTGTGGGCCTAAAGTGGACACTCCTATTAAGTTCACAATGTTCAAATATTTTATGTCTAAATCGTGAAGGAAAGATGAGATGATCTTTTACAAATGAGATGGCCCATATATATATATTCACTATTTTATTATTTGTTTTATTTTCTTTATCCCACCTTACAAATACCATGGGTTACAAAAACCACGGGCTCATAAACCACCAATGGTAAAAAAATATTAATGAGCATGCAAATATCTTTTCACCACTTTATTATTATCATTTGTTTTATTTTTATCCACCTTGCAATACCATGAGTGTATACCATGAAAAGTCCACGCATATTGAGATCAGGTACCATTATATCAGAGATATGGTGCATAAGGGAGTAGTGAAGCTCCAGTATGTCGCTATAGATGAGCAGATAGTAGATGTGTTGACCAAGCCTCTGTCAAGATTGAAGTTTGTGCACTTCAGAGACAAGCTTGGTGTTGTCCAGAAGGAATTCCCTAGTAAGAGGGAGTGATGAGTTACATATTGCTACTCCAGTGAAATAGTCTGGTACACACAGCTACTCCAGTCAAATATTTTGGTATGTTGAGATATTGCTACTCTAGTGAAATAGTCTAGTATGCATAGTTACTCCAATGAAATAGTCTAGTATGCTGCAATATTTCTACTCCAGTGAAATAGTATGGTATGCATAGCTACTCAAGCGAAATAGTTTGGTACACTGAGATATTTCTACTCCACTGAAATAGTCTGGTATACATAGCTACTCCAGTGAAATAGTATGGTACGTTGAGATATTGCTACTCCAATGAAATAGTCTGGTACGCATGTTACTAGTTCTGCATGAACTAGATGCCAGATTATGTGAGTTTCCGAGTTACTAGTTCTGTATGAACTATGCCATATTTTGTGTGAGCTGACGAGTTACTAGTTTTGTATGAATTAGATGCCAGATTCTGTGTGAGTTGGTGAGTTACTAGTTCTGTATGAACTAGATGCCAGATTTTGTGTGAGTTGGCGAGTTGAATCCCCATGATGACATAAATCTCGAAAAGATGATGAGACCCCAGATGCATGATGGTGACATGACCATCAGATAGTCTGTGTGTGTGACTAAGACAGAGCCTCCATGGCTATGATGATGTTACTTGTTACATGATCTGTTTGATCATGAGATGGCATGTTTGTCCATGTTTCTTGTGACATGATCTATTAGATCATGAGATAACCTGTGTGGCTATGGTGATGTTACCTATAGAATGGTATGCAATACCATGTGAGTCTTGTCCATGCCATGTGATATGGTTGGATGTGTTTGAGATCATTACATGAAGAACATCTTAGTTAATACCTCCCTAGCTAAGAGGGAGTGTTGATGTTTTGGTATCTAAGAACATCTTAGTTAATAATAATAAATAAATAGAAAACCCCAGAAAGAGAAGTTGGCCCTGCCAGAAAAAGTCAAAGTAAATTATATTTTCCAAAAAAGACAGGTCAGCTCTGTGGGAAAATTTTAATGGAAGAATAAGTATAAATAAGGTGATTCCTTAGCTCATTTGTACACTTACTTACTCAACATAAGGAGGGTGCAAGTTTGAGGAGTAGTAGTTGCAGTTGCAGTAGAAGGAGGCACAAGTCTGGAGAGGGTGGTGCGACAGTTGTCATGGTGTAATCTTAGTCTTTCTGGTATCTCTCTTGTGTGCTTCTCTTGGTAAAGGTATGCTTCTAATAGTATAGGTACATTCTCTTGGTATTGTGTTGTTGTTGTTGCAGTGGTGTTTCTGGTTAGGTTTTATCTGTTGGTTCTAGTGTGGACTTACTGAAATAATTATATCTAAGAAAAGGTTAGTGTGCTCGGGGTGGCATAGTGAATACCTATGGTTGGGTGAAAATGATGTGACAATGTCTCTGGTTAAATGATCATACCGAAATTTTAACACATTTGATATCCAAAATTACATAAACAACCAACCTATACATAATAATAATAATGCTCATTACATCAAACTAAGAAGATATTACCAATTTTCCATTGAGGACACATACATTGGGTATTTACAAGGAAGGAGAAACACAATTATAATAAACAAGATCTCTTACATAATAATAATAATAATAATAATTCTCATTACATCAAACCAAGAAGACATTACCAACTATCCATTGAGGACACATACATTGGGTATTTACAAGAAAGGAAAAACATAATTATAATAAATTAGATCTCTTCTAGTGACTCTCTCACACACAACACACCAACACCACCAAGGTAGCCTAAAGCAAAAAAAAAAAAAAAAACGGCATCCTTCCCTTTTCAAAAGGTTGTAGACTTGAAATATTATGAACCTATTCACATCTTCAATCATAAATTAGTAACATCATATGATATGAGATCCCAATTTCATCATTAAAGAAATTTAAACCATTTTATGAGATTTTCACATATAATGACCGCAAAGAGAGTTAGAAGTGTATTGTACATCTAATTAAAGTTGTTTGAAAATTCTTCAAACTTTGATATATAGTTGGAATCGATATCGGCCTTAAATGAGACCTAATTTTTCAATGGTGGGGTAAAGATGTTCCTCACCCCCAAAAGAAGTATTGGGGATCATAATCAACATTTTATATAGTAATAGATATCTAAGAAGAATCATTGGCACAATGAATTCATTACTCCCAAAAGCAAAGAGTCCTTAAAAATGTCCAAACCCTTTCTTGCTTTTTCTTCTCTCACATAATCTTCTTCTTGTCTCCTAAACCACCAAACAAAATCACTGGTGGAGAAAAAGTAATGATAATATAACAAAAAAGACGCAAAAATCCAACAATGTGAGACCATTTTCAGAACTATTTTGAATATCATAGTTAGTGGGAAAGAAGAGGTATTAAACAAACAATGGGCTAGGGTGGCCCAAAGCTTCATTGAATGGAAGAAGTAGGTGGAGCATTTTGGGAGGTCTGTGATGAAAATCGAATCTTGGTCTTTCTCTATCCTCAAGTGCTATGAGTATGCCATGGAGCAAAAAATTGAATATTCTTTCACGTGGAAAAAGAAGAAAGAGATGAAGGGTGCTCTCAACTGAAATGGAAATAAGTTTTATTATTTTTTCTTGTCTACATTTCAGATCCATAGCAAGATCCATCATCAGGACAAACATCTTTTTTTCATGACAATGGATCTTGCTAGGAATTTGAAACAAGTTTTATTATTTTTTTGTGTCTACATTTCAGATCCATAGCAAGATCCATCATTAGCATAAAAATCCATTTTTTCATGACGATGGATCTTGTTAGGGATCTGAAATGTAGACAAGAAACAACTAATATTGTAGATATTCCTAATAGTTCTAAAAAATTTCCTCACCACATTAATTTTAATACTCAGTTGTGAAATCATTTTGTGAGCTGATATGAAGAATCTCAAATTTCTAATTGCACTCCTCAACTTTCCAATTTAATGTCTGTTAGGAATCACCATGGATATCAAATTCAAGCCCATTTGTATAGTAAATTAGATATATGTCACATTCTGTTGGCACAGGGGTAGACCCAGGGTTCAATGCTACAACAACGCACCAAAAAACCCCTAACTACCGACCCTTTCGGCAACACCTGTGAAGCAAATGAAGCCTCAACTGAGGTAGAGGCAGGGGTGGTTGCAGGACTTAGATGTCTGCAACCTTAGCTGGGACACAGATCTATGATTCTAACATTTAACAAAGCACTTAGCAGTAAACATTCATCAACATTCAGTTCTTGGTAACAACGCAGACAAACCCTAATTACAGAGCATCGTAGTATCCAACCAAATCTAGCATCTTAACAACACTTAGCATGATGAAACAGATCAGGTCTTAATAGATTCATCACTAAGCATATGTATATCAGTCATATCTAACATCCATCCATATTATTAAGCATTAAGCATCGACAGGTCATTCATCTATATTAAATCACTAAGCACATTAACATATAAGCACATCAACACATTGCACAAAGTAGAGAAACACATCATATACGTTGTTCACCCCCCCCCCTTGGGGCTATGTCCAACAAATTTTCTTCTCTTCTATTATATTTTGTTAATCGGTTACATGCACAGAGCCTAAAAAACCCTACTCTGCATAGGATAGGATATATGTGCGCACCTCGCCAGATCCTCCTTCCCCAAGCTAAGTTACAGCACTAAGCCTTCTACAGTCACTTGCATTGAGCTTTGAAAGCTTCACACAGTATGCACAGATCACTTACAATCCTTCGATCACTAGCACTTAGCAAATTGTCCTAACATCACATAGATGCCCCTCCTTACATTACCTAGACATCTATTTATACTTTACAACATAGGCCTAAACATGGGTAATACATGGGTCGACATCCCATACCCATTACATAATCCCAAACCCCAAAAATTACCCAAAAAGGGTTCGATATCCCGCGATCTCTTCTTCATCTTGCTCTCATCCTTCGACAGGCTGTCGAAGTCCCAAAATAGGTAAAACTTGACCAAGGATCTCCCAAAACTTGGTCCTTCTAGGCGTTGTTCGACTGCAGTGACAACTTGCTCCAGTTCTGCTCCTTGGCCTTCGATCTCTGTGAACAGTTGATAAGTCTCATCCTATACAGGTTGGAGCCTCTAAGTTACTTCCATGACTCTTCTCTGAATAGTATGGACCTACTGCTGGGCAGTGCGTTGCTCCTGGGATCGCTTCATTATTTCTACAACTGGCAGGGGCTTCAACTGCGCATGTATTGTTTCTGGTTGCTGCTTCACCTCCTGGAGTTGCGACTCCAGTGCCTTTAGTTATAAATTCTCAGTGACTTTCTCATAAGTCTGGGCACTATGGTCACTGAGTTTCTTGCATTCCATGGAAAAAGATTTTATTCTCTCGATTGTGCTCTGGGCAGTCGCTTCTCTTTGATCTCTTACGTCCTGCAGAGTGTTGGGCACTGTGCGGAGCTCTAAATCTGCTATCATTTGTTGTAGTTGTTGGATGGATTCTGCGAGCTTCTCTACTTGATGCTCAACCCGGTCTTCTACCTGTGGCTCTAAGCCTGTCATAGAGCGAAGTGCTCTGTTGATTGCTTCTTTTACCTCGAGTTTCCCTGGGAGCAACTATTCCTTTTCTTGTTGCATTTTCTCTTTCTCCTCATCAAAATTTGTCTGGAGAGCAATCTTCTCCTGCTCTGCAACTCGACGTTGTTCTACAAGTACTCCTTGTAATTATGTCAAATCTTGGGTGCCTTGTTTTGTTTCCTCTTTTGTTCGTCGAAGGCGAGCTTCAGTTGCATCTGCTAGGCGGTGGAGTTGGGATGGTTCATCTCCCAATTCTTGTTCTCTCGATGGCAGGGGCGCAGTGGAGACTGCGCGACTGGAATGAAGAGCCTGTTGTACCCCTCAAATCTCGACCTCAATTCTATCATACATTTCCTCCTGCTTCACTCCTTGTTTCTCTGTGATTTCCAATGAAGTGTCGTTTAGAGATGCTATGATGAAGTCAAAGTCATCAGGAGTAAGTGTAGTCTGCATCTTGGTCACGGTGGCTCTTGATTTATTTCGGGAAGAAGGCTTCGGGGGATAAACCTTCATCTTCTTCAAGGGGTCAGCCTCATATCTGGGCAGTGTTACTTCTCCTTTCTTATGTTCATCTTCTTTGTCCTTCATCTCTTCTACATTGCCATCACCTCCTCGCTTAGGTGATATGGAAGTAGTCTTCCCTGAGGCGTTGCTTAAATATTGAACCTCTTCAGTCTTCTATCTTCTGCTGGTTCCAAGTGTGTCCTGTTCTTTGTGAGTGGTCTCCAAGATGTCCAGTTCAGGATTAGAGATCTCTGCAGGGTCAGTGGGGATAAGGAGATCTGCGGACCAGTCCTTAGTGATCTCCTCCAGGTCCTCTTTTGTAAGTTTATAGTACGACTGGAGTTGTTCCTTGTGTTCGTCGGCTCACGTTGTAATGTAAATGAAATGTCTATCTGCGCTGAACTTCATTAGGGGTCAGAATCTCTATAAGGTGTTTGGAGTCATGCGAGGCTCAGCTTCGATGGTTCTCTTCAGCTGAAGGTAATACGTATGAAAAACAACGTTCGACTGACACTGTTTGTTCATATCACTTAAATACTAAAGTGTAGCGAACTTCGTGGCAAGCGACTCAAATGGTTTGATATTCGGGAAGTTCACACCTTCCGACATTTCCCAAGAAACAAAGGCAATGAGGATCAAGAGCCAGCTGAAGTGAAACTCGTAGCCTTGATCCTGCGCTTTGTGGCAGTCTAGTTCAAGCTAGTTGACTAGGTACTTCGCCCAATTCATCTGTAAGCCTTCTACACACTTCCCCGCGAGGTCAACGACAAAGCCCGTGACCTGTGTGGGTCAGTTCTTGCGTACCATCTTTCCAGCTATTAACTGACATGCTAGGTGCACTGCACCATTCTGGATGGGGGCTAACTTGTAGCCTCACACCCCCTTCTCAACATCGTTGTATATGTCCTTAATCTTTTGTGCTAACGCATGATCTGTGGCCTTCCCTGGGTAGAAATCCTACGGGTCAGGTCCTTGCATACTCAACCCTGTGATCCTATGGATCAACGTTGGATCGATTGTAATACAACGGTCTAGCCATAAATAGCCACCATGGTAACACAACAGTAGCATCTTGACACATGCGTTGAATTCATGATGTCTTCCAAAGTGGGGGATTTTCATGACATTTAGCAAGGTGGACTGTGCGAGGTTCATCGTCCATGGCTGCGGGATTATATTTGAGTTATTTCCCTTTGCCCTGGTCAGGTACTTATACGAGGTGAGCATACTTTAGTTTTTGCAATCTCCGAGGTTGAAGTCACTGAACTTCAATGTTGTGATCTTATCCTGCTATGCGTGAACTGCGTGTATCCCCTTCGGGAGGTACGCAGTAATGATGGTGTACTCGAATTCCCTTGGCACACTATCTCGACTCACTGCCCCGACCAGAGGTGGGATGTAATCGGGCAATATGGACGGGATTAGCTTCGCATTGGCTAGGTCATCTTTGTGTTTAGTTCTCTTTTCTACTAATGGTCGGGATGATCCAGCTCTGCGAGCAGTTGATGAAGAGGCTTGCAGTCCTCTCATCGATGATGCTTGAATACTTGCAGACATCGCTCTTTCAGACATTACCCTTTCAGTCATTAGGTCAATAAGAACTTCCTCAACAATTTTCTCTGTAGCGCTAAGCTCGTCCGACATGCACGCTCGTGGTTGAATGTCTCAGGTTCGGAGTGTAACAGGTTAATGCAACGGGAAGATGGTACTAACACGGTGATCACTGTGCGAAATCAAATATGTTGCAGGCTCAAATTCACTGTTAGCAAAAGTGTTATCGGTGCGTGGCATGATGAGATAAATAGATACTTGGTAATGGATCTCTTGCAATGGGTAAGAAGCCTTCATTAACTTAGTTATGTCCGTTAAGACGCGGTCCTAACGGTCTGGTGGTGATCTGTCTGACCATTAATGCCTTTCTTCATGTTCGGGGTGTCAGTCTAATGGATATACTGCTCCCTACGGTTATCTTGCTTCGCCATGGTGAAGTGCCATGTGACGTTGTTATGGTATTCCGACAAAGCTCCAATTTTGTAAATTTTCCTTCTGTGAAGTTCCCTCAGGAACCTTCTATAACTTTTCAATCTTAGCTCTCTTATTACTTAGTTTTCTAGCCTTCTTTCCAGTGAGCTTCGTCTCAGAATTCCTTTTTCCATTCTAGTTCTTATCTTCTTTTGGCATAGTAACTTCGCGCTGGTGGGATTCCTTCCTAGAAATCAAGGGTAATACTTCATCTGTACCTGGAATAGGTACTGGAATCTTCTGGGAGTCCTCTGGTATTCTTGCAACTTCGATATCCAATTCTCTGGTTTCAAATGGCTTCGATCTATTCTTTTGTTCTTTAATCAAGTGTGTGATCTTCCTAGACATGAAATTTTTTAACTCTTGCTTATTTTTCTCTAAGACTACTTTTTCTTTCCTTTTGGCCTGATCTTTTTCAATCCAAGGTTTTCCGAGAAACATATTAAATGGAGCGTTGTCCTCAATAAATTTAACAACTTCAAATTCTTCCTCTGTCAAAGTTCCATTGGCACTCATAGATATCTGGGTAAGCTTTCCACATAGGTTTATCAACTTTCCTCTGAATAGTCCTATTCCTCCTAATGAAGGAATTATAGCAGGCCTTCCTATAGATTCCCAAGTTCTTTCTGTCATGATATTCACCTGTGTTCCCTCATCCAGAAAATAGTCAATGTCGAAGTCTCCTATTCTTACTTCAATACATTATTTTTCTTTGAATATCTCTGATAACCTGATATGTCGGTGGTCGTTCAGGGTTCTTTGCATCTGTAGTAATACTTTCTCTGATCATTTCTAGGGTTTTGTCATAATCTTAGTTTATGGATCTGCCTTAGGGTTTTCTTGGTTCATATTCATTCTTTCAACCTTAGCAATCACTCTAGGGAAATCCAATACTTCATGGTCCATAGCTTTGCAACATAGGCAACTAGGTCTCTTTCCAGGGCATTCCTTAGCCAGATGTCCCAGTCTTCTGCAACTGTAACAAAGGGTTAATCCTCTCTTTCTCTTAAATGATCCCCAACCTTTCCTGTACTGTGCGCTAGGATCATAGTAGTTAACCTACAAAAAATTATTTCTAGCATCCTGCATCCATTTGTTAGTCCAAACATTCTTTCCATACATAGGTATAACATATTTTTCACTATTCTTATCATAACTACTTATATCACATCTTCTTTCATCTATCAGTGCCCTAGTTTTCAAGCTAGGACAAATCTTATCAAACATGCTTAGATCCATACTTTAGAAACAAAAATTTCCACTAATCTTACTTCTACAGAACACAAAGCTTACAGATCTAAAACTTTTCACTATTCTTACCTTCATCAGAGCACAAAGCGTTCAAATCTTACCTCTTTTATTTAGATCAGACTTCTTTTCTTTAGCACAGAGCTTCACAAACTAAGTAGAGTACTGCGCACTAGAGCGACAGATCTACACACAGAGCTTTCAAAATTTCAGGTTGGATCTTTGCGCAAATCTTCTTCTTTCTTAGTTCCCAACAATCACAGTTTCAAGTCCCGGCAATGGAACCATTTGTTGGCATAGGAACAGACCCAAGGTTCAACGCTACAACATCGCACCAACAAAACCCTAACTACTGGCCCTTTCGACAACACCTGCGAAGCAAATGAAGTCTCACCCGAGGTAGAGACAGGGGTGGTTGCAGGACTTAGATGTCTGCAACCTTAACTAGGACACAGATATGTGATTCTAACATTTAACAGAGCACTTAGCAGTAAACATTCATCAACATTCAGTTCTTGGTAACAGTGCAAACAAACCTTAATTACATAGCATCACAGTATCCAACCAGATCTAGCATCTTAACAACACTTAGCATGACGAAACAGATTAGGTCTTAACAGATTCAACATTAAGCATATGTATATCAGTCAGATCTAACATCCATCCATATTATTAAGCACTAAGCATTGATAGATCATTCATCTATATTAAATCACTAAGCACATTAACATATAAGCACATCAACACATTGCACAAAGCAGAGAAACACAACATATACGTGGTTCACCCCCCCCCGGGGCTACGTCCACCAACTCTTATTCTCTTCTATTATCTTTTGTTAGTCAGTTACATGCACAGAGCCTCAAAAACCCTACTTCGCATAGGACAAGAGATCTGCGCGCACCTCGCCAGGTCCTCCTTCCCCGAGCTAGGTTACAACACTAATCCTTCTACAATCACTTGCACTCAGCTCTGCAAGCTTCACATAGTATGCACAAAGCACTTACAATCCTTCGATCACATAGATTGATCACTAGCACTTAGCACATTGTCCTAACATCACATAGATGCCCCTCCTTACATTGCCTAGACATCTATTTATACTTTACAACATAGGCCTAAACATGGGTAAACCCATGGGTCGACATCCCATACCCATTACATAATCCCCAACCCCAAAAAGGACCCAAAAAGGGGTCGAGATCCTGCGATCTCTGCTTCATCTTGCGCTCTTCCTTTGACAGGCTGTCGAAGTCCCAAAGTAGGTCAAACTTGACCAAGGATCTCCCAAAACTTGGTCAAGGGCCAACACATTCAAATAAACACCCAAATGAAATATCGTACTAGATACTCATTGATGTTTAAATAGGCCACTAATTGAACACCTAAGGAGTATAATTATTGCTTTGGGATTTGTGGTATAAGGTCACCAAATGGTCTCATGAAGTTAATATTTTGGATATTCTATTTGAAATCTTATTAGATAAATTTATTCAATATTTTATTTGATATTACTATTGATTAATATCTCATTGTATACTATTATTAATTAAGATATTGTTTTTTATTTGATATCCTAATATTTAATTTGTTGTTCTTTGATTTCGAAGCTAAAGTGTCCAATAAAATCCAAATTATTCATGTGGCATCTCCTCACAAATAAAGCTCCCACCTGGGAAAATCTTCAAAAATGAAATTTTGTTGGTTCCAGTTGTTGTGCCCTCTACAAACAAGATAATGAAAACACTCCCCACCTCTTCCTCCAATGACCCTTCTCCAAGAATGTCTGGAAAGTCTTAAAATATGATCTCGGGATCTCAGATAGTTAAGAAGGCCATCTATTGGTGAGGCACTACATTCTTGTACTTATGGTAATCTTACTATTGCAACTTGTGTCATTGTTGTCAAAGGACTCTAAGATTATTTCAAATGTACAATGTGGAAATCACGTACTAATGTACAAATTACTAGTTATAGCCATGATAAGAAAAAATTATTAATGAGAAAGTATCATACATGAGGGATCAATGCACTAAAATTAAAGGGGCATTTTTCTCCATGGCAATATCTTGGAAGTGAGGGTCATTGTTTGGCTAGAACCAAATTATGCATTGTTCTTGTAATCTTGGATAAATACTTTCACATGCCCTCTTTGAAGTATGCACATTCATTTTAAGGTAGAAAATAAATATCCAATTATGGTAACAAGTTCTTCTTATTTCTTGGCAAAATAGAAAATAATTTTATATTCATTTATGTTCATCCGTTTTTATCATTTGCACGTGCATGAAAGAAACAATCTTTCTTGTATCAATAATTTACCATTTTTACAAAGTTATATAAGTTTAGCCAAGAAACTTCAAAGAAGATATGCATTTGGGAAACTTTTAATAAAGATTCATAAGTATGGCCTACAATATAGATACTCTTGGTATAAAGAGGTCTAAGGAGTTTTTGATTTCATAAGGATAGAAGTTGAGTGAAAATAGGTAAAAAAATAACCATTGATTTATTTCTCAAAAAGATAAGAGTTACCATTGAGATCATGCAAATTTCTTGAAGAATAAAATTCTGAAATACTAAAAAGTTGTATATTAAAAACTCCTCTGTAATTTTAAGGATCTCTATTTTTAAAATCCTAAATGTAATGGCACTTCCTTAAATAAAAAAAAAGGATTTTTGGCCACTATTCTTTCATAGATGTTTTAAGGTTGATCATTTTGTTGAACTTATAACAAAGATGTTTTAAGGTTGATCATTTTGTTAAACTTCTAACAAGTTGCGCCAAACCTTATAACCATGYTTATCTTTACTAAGTAAACAAAATTATGATCCAAAGATGATGTCTACATGGGTTTTGTGAATTCCTTTAATTTGCTCCAAGATGTTAATTCACAATAATCTCATTATGTCACAATAAAACTATGAGGGATAACCTCTAGAAAAGTAACAATGTTACTCTATCAAGGGTAGCAATTAATGGAAATGATGCAAATGGGTGTATCTTGAGTTGAGCATGAGATGAGGAAGATTGATAAACCTTTACAAGGTCTTGATGGTAATAATCAATTGATTATGTGTAAATAGAAAAGAAGATTTAGTTCTATTAGAGCATAAAACTTAGAGTTGGTTTTAAAAAATGGAAAAGACATAAAGACCAAGCTAGGTTCGTTCAAAGTGATGAGATATTAATAACCTTTTGAAATAAACTATAATGACACACAATGATAATTTGATCACCTATCACAATAATGTTTTTAGTGAGTTGGTCCATGGTACTTAAAAGGAAACTCCATACTTAAAAAAATTTCCTCCCATACCAACACTAGGATAGGTGAATTTCTAGTAAGTAATAAAGATGTTTGGTGAATGGAATTATACAAGTGCAATTTATACAAAACAAAAGCAAATTATTAAAAATAAAAGAGACCAAAAAATATTTATATAATGAATTAAACATTGCCATACAAAATGATCTCTAAACTACTATGGTTGTTCTATCGGATCAGTTCATCACAACATATGTTACAACATTATGCAATCTCTTATTATATATGCAATGTTTTTCTTTAATTTTAGATTTAATATTATTATCTTAGTACACAAAATACTGAAATAAACTAAAATTCCAATGAAAAAAGCTAAGAAAGTAACACACCATCCATACAATGAACATGGGATATACCCTAGAAAAACCTAATATGGGAAAAATCCAACTAGGAGATTAGGCCTTTGCCTTGCTCTTTTCTTCTCGGTTATGAAATACAAATACAAATACAAATGCATTAACTATGGAGTTGCCATGGACACTATGGCTCGAATGGATTCTATAGGATCTTCTAGTTCCTCGGTTATGCTTCAATATCTCACTCCTAGATGTTCTAGTCAACCGTGGAATAATAAACAATACAATGAGAATGGAACTCCTTCATATCCTAGAAGGCCAGTATTTAACATAGCCTAGGAGTTTAGGGTTAGGGATATGGTTTTTTCATGCCTCAAATCCCTATTAGGGTTAGGTTTTGGACCCTATAGAATATTCATTACTCACCCTAACCCCCCTATGGTACCTACTCCAACTCCTCCTACTCACAACCAGTTAAAATCCACGAGTTATCTACGAAAGAGATGGCAGAATGCCAATGCCTCCACCTTTGCTATAATTCTGATACACAATATTTTGAAGGGAAAAAATGTGAAGAACATAAATTATTTCAAATTAATGTCTCTCCAAAAGAACACTCAGAAGAAACATCTCTTGAAGACACTCCTTAACCCGATTTGGATGATGTCACCCCTCCAACAGACAAGGAAAACACTTGACAAGCTCCTTGCAAGGAACCCTAAATTTCTCTCCATGCCTTATCTGATTTCTTGGCAACCAACAAATTGGAGTTGATTGGTTATATCAAGCATCAAAAAGTGATTGTATTGATTGATAGCTGCAACACCCACAATTTTATTCATAGGAGAGTGGTTGTGGAAACACATTGTTATGTTTGTCTTATACTTGATTTTCAAATTATGATTTCCAATTGTTGTATGATGAAATGCGGTGGCTGATGTGAAAATGTGAAAATCCAATTGGGTGAGTATGATCTCAAAATCCACATGTTTTCTATTGACATGGTTGGTTGTGATGTATTTCTTAGGGCATAATGGCTAATGCACTTTGGGACCTGTTACCATAAATTTCAAGGATTTATACCTAAGATTCACTAAGGAAGGGCACAAACATACCCTCAAAGCGATTACATATAGTTCCCCTGAAATTATCACCTCTCATTGCATGGAGAAGTTATTGAAGAAAGGCTACTCAAGCATTATTGCACAGTTCAATGCCATACAAGTAGTGGAAACCCCCACATAGGAGATTCAACCTAATTTGCAGTTGGTCCTCTCCAAACATCAACAAGTATTTGAAATACCCTAGTGGTTACCACCTTCATGAGGGGAGCATGACCATGGTATTTCACTGATTCATGGTAGTCTACAATCCAATGCACATCCTTATAGGCACACATTTTCATAGAAGAATGAAATCGAAAAGATCACTTAGGAACTATTTGAGGTTGTATTCATACATCCTGGTACCAGTCTCTACTCATCACTAGTGGTCATGATATTAAAGAAGGAAGGTAATTGGCACATGTGTCTTGATTTTGGGGCTCTAAATAAATAAACCATCAACGACAAATCCCCCATACAAGTTATTGATTATATCTTGGATGAACTTCATGGAGACAAGTTTTTCACTAAACTTGACTTGTGTTCCAGTGACCAATAAATACAGATGAAAGAGGCAGACATTCTGAAGACAACCTTCCACACACATGAGGGTCATTATGAATTTTTATTGATGCCTTTTGGTATTTGGCTCCATCCACCTTATAGATCCTCGTGAACAGTTTTTTTGTACCTCTTCTACACGATATTGTTTTAGTATTCTTTGATGATATCTTGATCTACAACAAAACCTAGTATTCTCACATAGAGCATATTGATTAAGCTTTACAACTCCCGAGGGACCATCGACTATTCTTGAAACTCTCCTAATTTTCTTTTGGGGTCACAAAGGTTGAATACTTGGGGTACATTGTCTGTAAGGATGGTGTACAGGTATATCCCAAGAAAGTTGTGGCTATGGAAGAGTGTCCCAACCCAAGACATTGAAGATCCTGTGTGGGTTCTTAGGACTTATCCGCTACAATATGAAGTTTGTCAAAAATTATGGAAAAATTGTTGCTCCCCTAACATCCTTGCTAAAAAAGAATGTCTTTGTATGGAACAAATCCATTGAGCAAGCCTTCTCAGCTTCAAAGGATTTCATGTGCATTACTCCAATATTGGCAGTGCCATATTCTACTAAGACTTTTTCCCTCGAATGTGATGCCTCGTGTAGAGGTCTTGGTGCAATTTTGATGCAAGAAGGGTGCCCCTTGGAATTCACCAATAAGTATTTGTGTGACTAAAATTTGTGTAAATAAACATATGAGAAAGAGATGATGGCCATCCTTCATGCAGTGGATACTTGGCATCCATATATCATAAGGTGACATTTCCAGATTAATATTGACCATCATAGTCAGAAGTACTTTCTTGAATAATGGTTATCATCACTAGAGCAACATAAGTGGGTCACCAAAATGCGAGGGTATGATTATGAGATTATCTATAAGAAGGTTAAATAAAATCTGGTGGCCAATGCTTTATCCCGAAAATTTGAGGAGGATGGATCCCTCTTTGCCTTATCTTTACCCATTCTAGGTTGGCTTGAGGAAGCCCATCGAGAATGGTTGGTAAATGAAAATATTGTTCAACACATCCAAAGGATTTATGAAGATCCCAACCCTCCTAAAGGGTATACATGGTAACAAGATACATTGATATATAAAGGGAACATTGATCTGTTAAAGAATTCTACCTTAAACAACAAGTCTTAGAGGAATTGTGCTCATCACCTATAATAGGTCACTCTAGCTTTTATAAAACATACGAAAGAACTAATCACTCATTATTTTGGGAATGCATGAAAATAAACATCCATGATTTTATCGCAAACTATGATACTTTCCAAGGAAACATGGGTGAGATAATAAAGATGTTAGGGGCATTCCAACCACTACCGATCCCAACACATCTATGGACTGACATCTCTATGGATTTTATAGTCGGACACTCAAAGGTAGGAAAAAAATCAGTGATCATGGTGGTATTCGAACGCCTTTCCAAATATGATCATTTTTGTTTCTTATGACACAAATTTACGCCCTCCTCAGTTTATGTCTTCATGGATCTTATTTTTAAGTTAAAGGGCATGCCCACTTCCATTGTCTTGGATCGAGACCCTACCTTCACCAACAAATTTTGGTAGGAGTTGTTTGAACATTAGGGTACCCAACTGAACATGAGCATTATGTATCATCCCCAAACATATGGTTAAATTGAAGCCGTCAACAAGTGCTTAGAAACCTATTTGAAATGCTTTTCTTCTGAAAAACCACACTAATGGACGCAATAACTCCCCCTTGTAGAATGGTGGTACAATACCTATTGTCATGGAGCTACCAAAGTGACCCCATATGAAGTTGCCTATGGCCAAAAACCATTGTCACTCACTTTCTATTTACTAGGCACCTCCAAGGTTCAGGAAACAGATAATGCACTCCACACTAGAGAAGCCATTCTCTGCATATTGAAGGAAAATTTAATTATGGCTCAAAATAGACTAAAGAAACAAGTAGACTAGCATTACTTTGAATGTTCTTTTGTAGTAAGGTATTGGGTATTTCTTCGCCTACAACCCTATAAACAAACATCACTCAAAGACGAAACGCCTCATAAATCAACACCAAAGTTATATGGACCCTATGAGATCATTAACACATTAGACAAGCGACCTACACGTTGGATCTTATAGTCCACTCCAAGATTCATCCAATATTTCATGTGTCTTGTTTGAATAAGGTCATGGGATCGAATTGCAAGGTGCAAACCACCTTACCAAGACTTGATGAAGAAGGCTCCATTTGTAATTAGTATTGGACACCATAAAGTATTAATTGTGTTAATCCATGGTCCATGAAGTACTAATCTAGTGGAAATATATGTAGCTTGAAGATGCCACATGGTAACTAGCCATGATTCTACAACAATTTCCTCATTTTCAACATTGAGGACAATGCTTCTTTTGAGGGGAGGAGGGGGAGGGGGGGGGCGGGGTGCATGTTAGGGTCCTACCCTAACCTCCGTACTTTAGACTACCCATGAGTTAGTCAATTGTTGTATGAAACCATGCTATTTGAATAAGGCACATTAGATAGTAGTGGATAGTTATTTAATGTAAAAGGGTTCGCTTTTTAAGGCCCATTGGGCCACTAGGTAGTTGGTATCCATTATTGATGGGACCATAAATAGTTAGGGTGTTTCTATTGAGAATCTATTTAAAGAGATAAGAGGCTATGGAATGTTTGTCCAATGTTGTTGTATTGAAKCTTTTCTCAATGAAAGGTCGCCCCACCTTAAGAGGCAAGTGAACATTGCTTTCCTTCTTTTATTTATCATAATACAAGAGTATATTTTTCATATTTCATCTTATTGTCTCTAGTATGTATTTTTTTGTAATTGTATTTTTTGTATACCAGATTGTGTTTCAAGTTTAAGGGTTAAGGAACAATGCAGTAGATGGACTGAGTGTTGGTGCATAAAAAAAATAGGGTTGCATAGATTACTATTTTTTACAAAAAATGAAAAAAAGAAAAATTGAAAGGCTAAATTGAAAATTTAAATGGGTGAAAATGTAAATGAAGAGACACCGATCAATTTACATGGTCTATTCTTTGTTGAGGAGGCATGGTTGCTGCATAAATAAAAAATGTAGATTTGGGAGGTTTTAAAAAAAATCAAAACAAACACAAATTTGGCTATGGAATATGAAGAATGATGAAATCCAACAATTCAGTAACACTGGACAATGGGACACTCATAGGAGAATCAGGAGCACTGAAGCTTTAATGTGTGTGAAGCATTAAAGGAAACTTGAAATAAAAGTGTGGTTGGTATTTTTTATTTTTATTTTACCCTATTGTGATGTGCCTTATATCCCGATGCATTGGTGCATTTATAGGTATGGGGCACACTGTTAACATTTTTTTTTATTAGATATTTTAACCTACCTTGCTGCATGTGTTAGTGTTATGCACCAATGTGTTCCTATGTTTAGTACACACCACAAACCATTTTTTTTTTAATATTTTTTTTTAATGGGACCTTGATGCACTGCTCTTTGTATAAATATAATTCAAGGCAATGGTCTATTTAGGGCGCATTGGGGAAATGTTATGTTTAGTGTGAATTGCACAACAATCTTTTTGAAAATTATTACAGTGCACATTGTATCACTCCTCACAGTGTCGTTAATATGTTTGGTACATTGACAAGATTTTTTTTAAATGTTAACCTAATGCAGTGCACATGGTATTTTAATCATTGGTGTGTCTACATGTTATGTAAGCATCGTTGTCTATTTTTTTTTTAATTATCATTTTAGCAAAATTTAGGTTTCTTAGTTAACCCTAAAACTAGTGTGCCTTGTAAATGATGCACAATGCATTTTAGTTAATAATAAACACTAGGGTAGTGATATGTTTCTTCCTTACCACGTGACATTTTTTTTCAATGTACGTATTTTACAAAAAATTAGCGTGGGAGGAATTTTTTTGAATTGTTATCTATGGTGTGTGTGTGTGTGTGTAACCATGGTAATTAATAACTCGTTAGAGTGATTTGGGCTAGGCCATAGATCAAACCCACTGGATGCCATTATAACTCAAGAGTATATCCAACAACCCACAAGTCAAATATACCAATAACTTATGACTTAGCAAGGATCGAGATGTTTGGAGACACACCCATGAAGGGGGTCCCACTCTTGGGGAGCATCTAACCTTCTAGTCTTATCACAATGGGCCAAATGTCTCATTGGGGATTTGAACCTAAGTGGGGAGAGTGCAAGACCTACCTCTCAACCATTCGAGCTATTACCCTTCAACTGTATGTTGATGTGTATGTTATGAAAGTGCATTGATGCACCTTAAGGGTTTGGGAGCACAAAAAAAACTCTCTGCTAAAACCTTTTCCCACCTACTTACCTCCACTAAAAATAGAACAAGGAGAAGTGTTTTTGTTAAAACTTTTGTTAATTGGTGTTTTCCTTGTAGTGATTGGGCCCTTCTTTTTTGAAAGGCACTCCCTTACCTAGCTTCTATAGCAAGAGCTCAAGGCAGTGTGGGATACATTAATCTCCTCACCCTTCCATAGGTCTTATGGACATGGTGTCAAAGTCCAACTCTATGAGATGGATGAGTTTTGAGATGGAGATGTTTTTGTTTCTTTAAATTTTGGTCGGAACAAATTGTTTGAAAAAGGTTAAAAAAATAAAATATTTAGAACATTATTTTATTTTTCTTATTGATTAATTAAAAAAAAATGAGATTTGCATTTGCAAATATTACTAATTTATATGATTTTTTCAATGAAGTTTTAATATTTTTTTATCTAGTTTAATAATGACACGTAACAGACGAAGTGATAAATTTAAAAGAAAAACAATGAATGACTATGTGGAAGGACTCTCAATAATTTTCATGAAAAGGACATATAAGCTTTTTCAATAGTGAAGTTGAGTGTTGCGAAACCATATTCAAATTTCTTTTATTATTATTTCAATAACGTGGTTAAGGATAAATTGAATTATTCAATTTGGATGACACTACACAAAGACAAGGGGTAGATTTCGTTATCCTTTAATCGATAAAGGATATGTTATCACTATCTCGTTAGTACTTTTATTTTTAAAGATTCTCGCGCATGATTTTTTACATTCACAAATAGTAAACACTTTGATTAAAAGCTTGGCATTGTCACCCATGGATAACATCATTATCTTCTGCTTGTTTTCATCTGAATAATAAAATCATTTGAATAATAAAAATAGGTAGAAAACGTGTAAAAAGGTTGAACCCATCCACTTATATTGAATTTGGTTTCTTAATTAGTGTACTAACAAGATAAAGTTTATGATGAATCGTTATCGTGAACATATATTTGTCTATGTAAAATTGTATTTTTAAGATAGTATAATAATAATAATAATAATAATAATCTATTTTTAAGATTAAGAGTAAATTAAACACAAATTTTTTTGTTTGTGAGACAAGAAATCCTCTTATAAAAATATATATATCTTACCTCCTCTGAATTTAAACTTGTGATAAATACATATAATGTAACTATTCCCCACAATAAATAACCATTCAAATAAATATTCCATCGAATATTCCCGTGGGCCACACTATATATATACGTTCAATGCGATGGATGCATATCATCTCTTCCATGCCATGTATGTATGGGTGCAAATCATCTCTTCCATGCCATGTCACGACAACATCATCTAAAGGATACGCGTAAATAAAGTGAAAACAAAAAAATAATTTTACAACAATACCACGTGGCAATGGAAATAATATCTGACTTGGTGTCGGCGGCGACCAATTAACCGCTCTCCCATTTACGTGATAGGAATAATGTGAACATATTCTATTTATTGTCCTTCGGGAATTTGGCTTTAAAATCATGACGACAAAAAATACCACCACATCCCAATTTCCTTCCTTCTCTATAGTTTTTATATTAATAAAAACATCTTCCAATCCATGAACAAGTTTTATCCTTAAAAACAAAAGTGAAAGTGTATCATCGATGGATATTAAACTCGTATTAAAAGCATCCCATTAAGGGGATAACTTGAGGCCACGTGTCAAGCACATGAATTGACACAACTTGCAACGACCACCACCACTAAGATAAGATATGAACAAGTGTGATTAACCCAAAGCACACTTCATAAAGGAAGCACGATATTGAACACATGATGTGAATGGAGGGATTTATTAGGATCACCCCCCACTCACCATTAGAGAGAATCCACCAATCACCTAACATCACTACTCCTTTACAGTTTACACTTGGGATTCCATGGGGATTATCCCAACCCATTATGTTATGAGAAAAAACCTTAAGATAGCATAATAAACTAATGTACATTAAATGTGAGTGTGGAGCATAACTTCAAGATAGATAAATTATACAATAACTCTTTAAAGAATAGGAGAACTTCCTCCAAATACCCTAATACATTCATACATCCAAATCACATGTTCTCTTAATAATGATTATATGATCTTTATATACACCTATTCACACATTGTACATGTGGCCCCTTTATTAAGCCAACCATTATTACATATACATTTAAGCCCATATATGTCCCCCTCGTGGTCATATCATATACATTTAACCCTATATATGCCCCCCTTGGAGTCATATCATAATACCCTCCAAAAAGATTTGTCCTCGAAACTTGCAGTTAAAACCTTTACACATGATGAAACCAAGTAATATAATTTTCTTATGTTCCTGTTTTCTTATTTCCATTGATGATGATCCATCCATTCAAACTCAATTATTTTCGGTCTTAATCCTTGATAGTTACTTGTTGCATAATTTTATTTCCTTTGATTTCATGTATTGTTGTTGTAACTTCTCTCATTTGTAGTAGTTAATGGTCTATGCTAATATCCTATTGAATAATGGTTTTCTGATGCATTGTTCCATGAATATTGATGAGTATTACATCTTCTTCCTTGATAATGTTGATGTCGATCTTCTTGTCTTCCTTGAAAACTTCCATGGTAACGAGGGCTTTGATATGGTTTCACATTTGATGGTTTTTCCTTCACTATGCACACCCACTTCATCTGTCATCTTTTTAAATATAATGGCATCCTCTATTCTCTTCTCTTGATCTCTGATTACTTTAGCCTTGGAGATAATACACTCATATTTGACTTGTATATTCTCTAGATGGAGTTCAACTTCTTCAAGTATCCGTTGGTGAACTTGTTGAATCTTATCTTCTTTCTCCTTTTGAAGTTGCAATTTTACCCCATCTATCAAATTCTTACATCCTTCTTCAAATCTATTTTTTTTTTAATGATTTTACCTCACCAATCTTTAGTTGTTCCTCAACCTTCTTGCAAATTTTGTCTTCAAGTTTTTTAATAGTATCCTCTTCAATTTTTGTAGTAATATCTTCATTGATATTGCTTGTTTTTTCTTGATTTCGACAATCCTTATTTTCTTCCTTCAAACTCTTGAACTCATCCATTAATTTCTTATTATGGTTTCTTAATCTACATATTTATTCATCTTTCTTGCATTTGCTCGTCCACCACTCCCAAGCTTTACAATGAAAATGTATATGTAATGGAGTAAATGTATATGTAATAGTGGTCACCCTAATAAATGGGCCACATGTGCAATCTGTGAATAGGTATATATAGAGATCATGTAGTCATTATTAAGGGAACATGTGATTTGGATGTATGAATGTATTTGGGTATTTGGAGGAGGTTCTTATATTCTTTAAGGAGTTATTGTGTAACTCATTTCTATTATCTATCTTGGAGTTGTACTCCATGCTTGCATTTTCTATACATGGTGTGTACTTTGGTTTCTTATGATATTTTAAGGTTTTGGTTCAAAACATGGTTCATAACACGTCAGGTGGACAACCTTTCCAAGATCTTGGCTACAAAGGAAAAGGGACCCCATAAGGAATAACAAGATCACCTTCCTCAAATGACCACATGACATGTGGAAAGGAACATAGGGCCCATAACATATCAAAGGGCAGGGATGATTCTATATCCAATAAGAACCCCCCACATGGAAGATGGTATAAAGACTAACAAACTTCATCTCTTGCTCAAAATGTTGGGGTGTTAATGGAGGTTTTAGAAAGGCATTTTCCTTGGTCATTTAGGTAACTTAAGAGTGAGAAAATAAGGGAAATGTAATTGTTTCTTGGACATGAATTCAATGCATGGTTGCTTGAGGTTGTTCGCCTTCCACCTTTCTCGGAGGCACATCCACAATGGAACTAGTGAATGATGGAAGAGGGGTTTGATGGAAGATATATGAAAAGAGCTTGTAGCAGAACCCATGGTCAAGTTTACACTGCACAATTGTAGAAGATGTAGAGAATGATCAAACAAAGGCTAAAGCATTGGTTTATAGTAGTTGTATTGTTTGTATTTCCCTTAATCATTTGTAATCCAGAGAGCATTGTGATCGTAAAAGAACAATTAATATTAACAAGAAAAAGAAATCCATTTTGAAGCTAGAATTTTTTCCAACTCATATTTCTTTGGGTTACCTCTTATGTTATTCGTGTATGTGTGATTGCATTGCTTATTCATGTTCATAGACTCGTTAAAGAAACTAAAATCACTACTTAAGCACTATAGGTTATTATTGCTTTTCTTGTTTACAATTAATATATTCCACATAAAGAAATTACAAGAAGGTGGAGATATAGTTCCCCATTAAACTTGAAATTGGTACTAAAGAAGGAAGAAAACCAATTCAAGGCTAGATCACGGGTGATGAAATAGAGACCAATGATACCCAACATAGGATAACCTACTTGGATAATTAGATTCCTCAAATGGCTATGGATATGTCTCAAATGGTGTGTGGATTGGCTTAGATGAACATTGTTTCTACTGACTTGGTTGCTAACTTATTACAAGAGAAGAAGAAGAAGATTCAAGAATCAAGCCATAGTAAATTGAATAAAGAAGGTGGAGGTCAGAAAGTACCTAAGGTGGATAAACTAGAGGAAGAGAGCGGAAAGAAATAAGAATCAAGTACCATTCAAAATAGAGGCAAAGATTGAAATTAAGCCACATGCAGGTGAGATAGATTCCTTGCAGTTGAATCAATGGTCGTGATAGTTAGAAATTTATTTTACTATGCATGAGGTTAGTGAAACACAAATGATCTCATTTTCTCATTTGAAGTTAGAAGGTAATGCTTTGATATGGTGGGCAAGTGATGCCATTACTAAAAGGATAGGAAATGAACCACTGGTGAAAAATCGAAGGTTGTTTAAGGACATTATTAAGTCACATTTCTATCCCATTGGATATGAGGAGGAACAACATATAAGATGTATTTACCTCAAATAGAGACAAGGATAGACAATGTAGGAATTCATTCTAGAGTTCCAAAAGCAATAAATCTAGTTAGGTATATTTCTTAAGAGTCATGAATTTCTTATTAAGTACTTGGGAGTTTTGCACACACACCTTAGGAGACGAGTGATGCTTTTCAAACCCAATACCATTGACAAGGCTCATGTGCAGGCACAATACCTTGAAGGAGATACGAAGAAGAACAATTCAATGGAACAAAATAGACAGAGATGTAAGAACACCCAAAAAGTAAAAAGAAGAAAGTGAAAGGAAAATGCAAGAAGATAGTTACAGTTGCAATAGAAAACCAAAACCCTAACAAATTGTTAGGGTGCCACCCTAAGTCCCCGAGTTAAGGGAATTAGTTGTTACTTAATTTATAGTGCCCATCTTTATTAAATAAGGTTCACTAAGTAGTTAGAGAGTGCAATCAATAAATGTAAGATGGAATCATTTAATATGGTCCACTAGGTAGTTGATGTAGCCTCACCAATGAAGGCCTACTTGGTGGTTAGTGTTTGGGATAGATAAAAACTAATTATAATAGTAAAGTCCTAACCAAACCATTATAGGAGACCTATATCAAAACACTCCTCTAGTGATGTTTGTTGCATTAATATATCTCTTGGGTAACCCTTTGGGTGGACCGTGTGGGGTCAGGCTATACCAAAACCCTATCCTCAACATATTTCATCAAGCATATCCTCTCATGACATTAATCACATTATTTTACTTCCTCGATAACCCTTTAGGTGGTCCCATGAATAGCACTAGAAATATGTTAGCCATGGAAGATGTAATGAATTAGATAATTCTAGCAACCCAATCCCTCACACATACATTTGGTGTGACCAAAGAACAACTTCAAAACCACATGACTGGAATCAACACGTAACTTCCACTTTGGTTCGATAAGCTTGACAAGGTATAGGGTAAGTATGATGATAATGAATGTTCCACAAGTGAAGGATCTCACAAGTGCAACCCGTTACTTGATTGTTCCCCCATTGTGTTGCATCGATTACCTAACACTACTGGGGTAAAAAATTGATGTTCGAACCAATGTTTGTTGATAAAAAATAACTTTTTAAACATCGAAAATTAGTGAAAAAATGTGAAATATGTCATTTTAAAAAATTTACCCCTGACAAACATCGCTTAAGAAATTCCATATTTCCATGTTTCACTTTTCTATCTTCAAATAAAACTTATGTCCATATACACTCACTTATGTGACATTTAAGTCTTTTTTTTTAAATCAATGATTATTTTATACTTTTGATGTGTTTGCTGATAACGTTTTTTTTCCATGTTAATGAAAATACAATCACGCAAAAGAAAATGACCATTTTTTTTAAGAGTTGGGATTAGATGACATAATACTACAAGTAAATTTTTCTACCCATGATTGAAATTTTTCTCAGTTAAATTTTTTTAATACCATTTGAATTCTTTATTTGTGAAATTCTTTGAATGTCTTCTTATTGTACTAATGAATGGGCTGAATATTTTGTTGAAATTTAAAACAATGCCAAATAACCCTAAATTGGGAGTTGGTGCATCTGACTTGCTGGCTTATATATAGTCTACAATCACTGAAGCATTTCCTCTCACTGTAGATGTTGATCTTAATAAATACAATTATTTTGTGCATACAAGCAATTGTGAGAAACCATCTCAAAATCATCCCAAACTTCTTGATAGTGGTGACGGGAAATGTTATTTCCTTGCATGAAATGCAAGGGAATAAAGATAAGAGGAATTAACAAGTCAATGACTTTGGAAACATTGCTTAGATCATGGGCACATGGAAGGGGGGACCCATTATCACCCCTTGTTAAGATAACAACCACATATTTTTTGTCATCTTTTGATAATTTTAAATGTTTTAATATTTCAATATTGATTATATATATTTACTTGTAATTACAAAGAGAAAAGTACTTATGCTTGGAATTCCTAATGCTAAAATTTGTAGTAGAGATGGTGAAGGTGACAAAATTGAAGCCAATCCTATGGAACAAAATGACACATACATTATTGAGAATAAAGGGATAAATAGGCCGATCTATGACACCTTTGTTTCCATGGATGAGAATGCACTAGTGGATGAGATCTATGAAGATATTCATGATGTGTCTCTTATTGATAAGGCACAAAAATCCATATACAAAGACTCAAAGACAAGTCTTCTCTTTGCTATTTTGTTGTTGGTCAACTTGAAAGTGTTGAACAATACTTCAAGCACATGTATGCCATATATCATAAGATATGCAAGATGATTCTATATATAAATATAAGCTTTTGTCTTTTTCTTGTGTTTGTAATATATAGGCCTATTTAGTATATCGATTTATTTTTTCTTGTAAATTGTTAGGTGATATTATCCTACCGTCGTCAAATACTTTACCTTGCACATACCAAGAATTGTGTGTGATTATGAAATACATATGAATGGACAATCACGCAATCGATGCATTTCCTAATGCTCATATTATATATTATGGACAACATGCAAGAAAGTTTGAATCCCCTGAAAGTGGAATTAGTAGATATTGAATTGATCATGTAACAAATAAGGTGTCTTGCAAAGTTCCTCGTTATATCCCCATAATTCAACATATTGAAGGAATTTTTAGGTGCAAAACCATAGCACAGTTTATGGATTATCATGCATGAAAGATAAGTCAAGATGATGTTATGTGAATGCCTGGAGATGGTTGTGCATTTAGGGACATCGAGGAAAGATGCCCCATTTTTAAAGAAGAACCTTGTAATGTTATACTTTTAATGGCAGCTGATGGTGTCAATCCATTTAGAGAGCTTAGACCCATTTACTTAGTTTGAACTGTTTTTTTTTTTATAAACAATAACCTTCCTCCTTTGATGTTAATAAAGAGGGAGCATGTAATGTTGGCTTTAATTGTTCCAGGCATTTATTTTTAGGAATGTTAACAAAATACCAATTTATTTTTATTTTTGTTACATATTTTACATGTACAAGGAACTAATTATTTCTATTTAAAAAAAAAACTAGGTAAGTACAAAGTTAGAGATATGGATGTATATCTTGAGCCTCTTATTGATGAACTTTTAAAATTATGGGTCAACATCACAATGTATGACATCTCCAAACCAATAGGCAAAAAACAATTTCAATTCCATGGAATACTTACATGGAAAATTCATGATGCATGGCTAATACATTTTTGTGTTATGTCAATTGCAATGTAACTCTATATATCCTTTAAACTTCATGTTTTTTTTTTTTATAAATATTTTGGAATTCTATTAACATTATTCTACATCTTGCACAGATTCAAACAAAGGATAAATATGCATGTCTTGTATGTGGTCCCAGAACAATATCTAGATATTCAAGAAGTTTAGGAAATGAGGTGTATAATGAGTGCAAACATTTTGTCGCTAGGACCCATAGGTATCAAATTACTGGAAAAAAAAATCTGTAATGGGTAGGAAGAGGGTGGGAAAAAACTAGGAAGAATGATGCCTCAACCATGGAAAAAGACATCCTAGAAAAATCCCAATAAGCAATTGGTTTTAGTTACATCCATATTTGTTACTTTTTCTATTTTTTCTATTTTTTTATGTTTCCTCTAATAAAAATATATTTCCATTTATGTTTCCTAAAGGTTGTTAGGATGATATTCCATGAGGTATGAAGCGATACTCCATCCAATTCAGTGGGTTTCCATTCTATGAGCACCTACAAGTAGCTCATTTTTTTGACACAATGCATATTGGAAAGAATGTCATAGAATGCTTATGGAAAATTATAGATGCAAGGAGTAACAAGGACAAAATTGCTAATGCCATTAATGACATTAAGGAAGCCAATGTAATGCAACATTTGAGTCATTGTTATAGTGATGGACAATAGACCAATATTCCATAGTTATTAACAGAGCAAGAGAGTGATGTTGTCAAAGATGTCACACTGAAGATTAAATTTCCCACTGGTTTTGCTTCAAACATAAATAATATATTAATGATAAAAGGTTATTTTGGTGGGGCAAAAAATCACAACTGGAATACCTTTATCAAGGTTTGACATTTGATAATATTTATCATGTTATGATAAATATACATTATTTGTTAGCAATTATAAATGTTTATTTCTAATCAAATTTAAACAATAATGCTTCTTTCCTTGTTACAATGTTCTACCTCTAGCTCTCCCAAACAACTTGGACAATAACATTAATCAAGTTATATGTGATCTCAGAAAGTACATGGGGTAAGTAAAAGATTATAACTAAAATGATACTTGTATAACTAGTTGACATTGGATTTACTTGAATTGTATAATATTTTGTTGACACATGATTTATTTTCACTTTTAGGTGATTGTCATCTAAATAAATACATAAAGAAGATATCAAGTATTCAAAGAGATGGATTCCATGTTTAATTTGTGAAATCAAAACGTATCTTCCTCCAATCTTTTTCGATGCACAAGAACACAAGATCATTACCTCATACAACTAGTGGAGGAGATTGAAATATGTGGACCCATACACACAAGGTCAATGTGGTTGGTGGAGAGGCACTTGAAGGAATTGAATCCTTTTGTTAAACAAAGATCATATTTAGAGGGCTCAATGGTTGAAGGCTATATGGTATATCAATCCATGATGTATTTTAGTGAGTATTTACCCAAAGTAATGGGTGATATTAATTTTCCTCTCCTTCCACCCAATCCTTTCGCAACCAAGATGAAGATAAAGGGAGAAAGGGGATCCATCTATCGAATGCCTTTGGAAGGATTGAATGTGGATGAGGGGGAATCATTAACAAGGATGGAGAAAAAAATAGTGAATATCAAATTCCTCACACGAGTTATCCATTCCTTACAAAAACCTAAGGCCAAAAGTGTTTTCTCCGAGAATTCCCATCTAAGCTCGTCATATGATTTTGACATATCCAACTTGAATAACATACCTGGATATCTAGATATTTTTAGAAAGTGGATGGCTTCATGTGATAGGGTGATTATGTCAAGTATCTTCCTACCTTCTACATACCGTCCTTTCTCTGGAGAAATGATTTTGATCATAATAGGTTTGGGTCTATTTGCAATAATCTTGGAGATTATCTTGTGAATAACATTACACACATACACATATATGGGAATGAATTTTTCTATAGAGTTAGGATTATGAGATTTAGGAATCAACATGAGAAAGGCCGAATTAAAAGATTGGAGTATTTTACTTGAAATTTGGGAGTCTTCAACAACCTACCACACTTCATTTCCTACTATATGCCAGCAAGCCTGGACGAAGTGGGTGGTGAAGCCATTCGGGTCTAGAAGAAGTGGGTGGTGAAGCCATCCGAGACTTGAAGAAGTGGGTGGTGAAGCCATCCATGCCTAGATTTTCTAGTTAGCTTGTGTTTGATGGTGTTAGGGGTGTTAGGGAATTTCTCGAATGAGATGGGTCACATGATTCCTAATCTCTACTCCTTAGTGACCATAGATGGAATTGTTTGAATGATGGATGTTGTTGCTTCCTCTCCATCTACTAGCTATTTTGTGAGGATCTAATTTAAATGTGGTCTTAGTTCCTTCTCAATGTCATCATGTATCTCAAGGAATTATCGTGAAGAGGAGTGGAGACACATTATGCAATTGTGATTCCTTTGATTTATCATCAAGTTGTGGAAGAATCACATATTTTTGTCCCCCTCCCTAAGCCATTAGACCTGATATTTTTTCCTCCATAGGGTCTCCTATTGTTTAGCTCTAGTGTTGAGGTCTTTTTGGATTTGGAAAAATTACTTAGATACCAAGTCCTCTAATCTTTCTTCCTAGATGTTTTTTTCTTGGATCTGTTCCATCTCCTTCTCCAATAGTTGTTGTGCTTGGAAAATATTTCCAAATACCTCTTTGTTCCACTTTCTAATATTTTCTTAACCGCTTAAGCTTGTTTTGTAGTTGGAACATCTTGGATCCTCTTATTATGTTGGCTTGCACCCACCAAAGAAGTAAATTGGTCATGACCTCTAGGTGGCCCAACTAATTTTTTTTAAATCTAAAGGGATTTGGTTTTAGAGCCAAATTGTTATATCGAGATATGCATATTGGCCAATGGTTTGATCTTGTAAAGGGGAAAACATTCACAGAGAAGGAAGGTCTAGTCTAAAAGAGTTATTATGGCACGAGGAATCAATCTAATAGGATTGCGATTTGATTATCCCTCCTTGCATGTTATTCCAAGTGTGACATCCATTGTTGGTATGGATGTCCACTAGTTGTGTATCTTCAATAATTTATCTAAACCTCTAGTTGTCAAAAAGTAACCTCTTGTTACCCCCACATTTCTCTTCAAATGAGAATATCAGATTGAAATGACCTCCCAAAATCAAAGGCTGCCCTTAATAGAGGTTCTCAAGCATTTTCAATGTGTCCAGAAAAGGGGAGTTTAAGTGGTTGAATGGGTGTGCCGTAAAAATTTGTAATAAATCCCTTCTCTTGAGTTTCCCTAAATCTGTATTTTTTTTAGACATAATTTTATGTCTTGACACACTCTTCTATGGGAATTAGATTTCGGTTCCAAAGCAAAGAAATCCCAACTGCAAACCCAATAGCTTCTACCACCTCCACCTCACTATATCTCTAACATCTTTTTTCTATGTCAATCATGGTGCCGCTGTCACATTTAGTTTCTTGAATTATTATGACTACATGTTTTACTTGCACCACATGTTTCCTTAGCAAGCGTTTCTTGCTAGGAGCATTAAGGCCTCTAATGTTTCATGATAAAACCTTCATCATTAAACCTTGGATTGGGATGAGAAGTACTTGTCTAGTAGTCTTATTGCTTGGTCAGAGTAAACTAATAGGGCTCCCTCTTCCTCTTATTTTTTCCTTAACGTATTGTGTCCCTTCTTCTTCTCTTTGGTGTTCATTTTTTTTTGCGCTTTCAGGGGATTGGTTTGAATTCCTAAGCCTCTTGTGGGGTTATGTCCTTACATTGTGCTAGTCAATTTTCTGGATTGCTTCATGATGTATTTTTTTAATTGTTGAAGCTGTTGAATTTGTAGATCAAAGAGAAATTGTTCTCCACAGAGAGCTATTAGGGTAGGTATATACAGTTCTACATATTCCACATCCATAATGTCCTATTGCTCCTCGTCCTTTGATTCCTATAGGGTTCTTCCTTGTAGATCCATTTCCTAGTATTTCACTCCTGCTGTATTGTTGGGATTATGATC
>ML783162.1:2227489-2251595 GCA_009831015.1 Picea engelmannii | reverse complement strand
AAAAAATAAGCATGCCCAACCATGGAATTTAGTGCCCTTTAAAACTCCTAATTAGTATGGTATGTTAGTTGTAGTATGGTATGTTAGTTGTAGATCTCATTAAGAATGAATAAATTTTAGTAGATCTTCAGGATTTTAGCAAAGTAAAAGAATTCTATCAAAGCACTAGAACATCCTAGAAGAGAGTCTACTTGCTTTGTGGGTGCTCTAGCAATATGTAAGCTTAACATGATTGCAGCCATGGTTGATTAAATTAGGTTAAGATGTTTATGATTTGGAGCTTTGTGAAATCCATACAAACAAGAGTGTAAAGACAATTGTTAATCAAGACTACACAATCTATTAATCTTATTAGAATATTGATTGGGTTATCACCCAAAAATCCATCACCTAGACCAAAATGCTACATGTACCGAAATACAATCTTAATAGTATGGGTACCATAAGACAAACCCCACTTGTATACTATGTTTGATCAATATAACTTAAATGAAACCCTTTCCTAAAGTTATTTTCACCTAATAAAGTCAAAAACCCAATAAATGAAATAAAGTTCAAACTTTTGACTATAAAACCAAGAGGGTTTCCCCCGTTTCACATCTCATCTCATGTTTTCTCTCCATTTTGTCCACTATGGGTGATTCCCATTAGATTTGCATTGTAACTCAAGAAACCTAGTTTCTTGAGAGAATTTTTCGGTAGCAACCATTATCATCTATATCCATAAGCAGAGGAGAGAGAAACCATACAATCGAGGAATAACAAGAACCCTCCCAAAGAGGAGGCCAAGGAGAACAATATCTTCAAGAAGCTTCTTCACAAGTGATTTGTACAACTGTTTCATTGGGTAATGGATACTACATTCATTCTTTCATGACTTTTGTTGTTCTCGTTCATTTATTTTGCTGCATTTTATTTCTATTTACATGAATATCATAAATTTGAAGGTGAATTTTTCCATTCAAAGCTATCTTTCTCTAACATTGTCTGCAGTTGTGGGTGTGTAGGTAAAATTGTTTTCCCTTCTTTTCATTTGGGTTTTCTAAGTATTTTAGGGTCATTTTACTTGATGTTTCTTTCTAGTTTGTGTTTTCAAGAAAAAAGTGTAGGAAACCCTTCAAGATTCCTGCAGAGTTGAGCTCACAGGTGCTAGAGACCTCCTAGGATCCAATGCAGTAATAGAGGGTAGTAGTCGCATTAACCAAAGCACTAGCTGAACCCAATATCTGCATTGGCCAATGTAGGAACCATGACAAAATTCTACAAGGGCAATGCAACAAACCAGGTAAGTTTCTGTAGGGGCTCAAAAAACTCTTTTTTCAATTTTTTAAGGTTTGTTTGTTGTTGTATGAGTAATTTTTAGGGCCTGTAGGTTGCTTTTAGATACTCTTATTGTAGGTTAAGGTATAATCTTCAATAAATCTACCAGATTGAATAACAAACCTCTTAGCATTTTAGTACCTTTCCCCCCTTTATTTCTTGAGGATTTTGCTTTTTGTTTTTTACTACATTAGGTTGTAAATTAGACCTTTTCAATTTTTGTTTAGTCCTTTAGGCTTTCTCTTCTTTGCATTTAATCATTATTTAAAAAAAAACAAAAGAAAAAGGCATGTAGGAAGCCATTTCTTTTCAATCTCCAGTTTTCACTTTTTATTTCAGTTGTAGGTGCATCTTTTTTTATTTGCAAGTGAGTTGAGATTATATATTACTGAGTAAAATATTGTACAAAAAAGGGCTGAGGGGTGTCCCCTGATTTGCCAAAAGGAAACCAGATCAGGGGTCCCCAAGCTGCGCTATCTACCTTAGCGAAGGGATGGCTGGGCTGTCACTCGGGGAAACCGACCCAGTCTCCATAAGTTCGTTTGCAAAAGAAAAAAACTATATCTTCAGAAATACATAAAAGCGAGAGCATATAACTTGAGTTGTTCCTATACTGATAAACAAAAAGAACTTGAGTTGATGTTGCGCTAGTTCAAGCAGATTGTGTGGCTTTCATCTCCTTCCTTCCTTACCTCATTTTCCTTTTTCTTCTCCACCATGTATGTCCTTCTGATGCTGGCTGGTGTTACGCGTCGGTTTGCTAGAGTGATGTCCATGTGATGGACATAGTGAAGGTAGAGTTTGAATTGACCAGCTAGTCAGTCTATTTTTTCTCCTTAGTTCCTCTAGTCCTCTGCTATGCTTCTTGCGCTGGCCTCCAAGTCACTGAGGCGGCTCAGGATTTCTATGATTTCCTTCTTGCGGCCTCGGCTTGTCACCCTGCTAGTCTCATTCTTTTCTGCTCTTAGCTTGCATATTAGCATTTTTGTACGCCACGCTTCCTCCACCGTTTTGTGGTAGAGGGTTTTCCTGGGCTGTGTGGCCCCTGGGTTCCTTATCCCGTCTGCTTCTTGGATGAGTTCTGCCCAGGCTTTGCTCTGGATCTTGGTGTTGACTTCCTGCTCCCATCTGTCGATAACTGCTTTACCCTTTGTATCTACCTGCTTGAGGAAGGTGCCTTTGGCCTCTCTGGTCGCTTGTTCCAACCTAGTGATCTTCTGGGCGCTTATTGGGAGTTCCTCCCCCTGGGGCCCCCTCTTACTCTGGGTGTTCTTCGATCTTACCATATTTTCTTGAAAGCCATGGCTTCTGTCGTGATTTCTTTCTCTACTACTACTCTCCCCTTCCTAGTCTCTGGAATTGCTGCTAGTTGTTCTGTCGTTATCCCTGATGCTTCTTCTTTTATAGAGTTCCCCGGAAGTGATCTTTTCCAGGCAATCATTTGTCTCCCGTAAAGGCGTATCTTTCGGTCCATTATCTCTGTTTCTGAGTGTGTGCGTTTGGGATATTTTCCATCGTTCCAGCACCAATCTTTTGCCTTGCACGTTGTTCCCTAATCATTTCCTCCCTCGGGACCTATGCATGGATGAGGTGTACCCATACCTTCTCTCAGGCTATCCGCAACATTCTTTGTTGAGTTCCCCAAACTTCCTGTGTACAGTTGGATAATTCTTACTTGACTATCCCTGATTACTCCTCCCATACTGTTCCCTCCTGGGTTACCTTCGATGCCCCGTCGAAATTTAGCTTGAGGGAGCCCTCTGGTGGCAGTTTCCAGTTGCGCTCGCCTAAACTTAGTTGCGACACCCATCTCACCTGATTGGGGTTGTGTCTTCCTTTCACTTGGAAAGCCTATAGAATTCTGAGATCCCGATCAGTGAGTTGCGCTCCTCCTGTTCGAAGGTTGCGGCTCTGTACAGTTTCCCTTGTCATGGCTATTATTGTTTCCTTGATCTTTCCAACCGTCCAGCTTTGGTTCCTGAAGATGCACTGGTTCCTTTCCTTCCAAATTACCCAAATGATCATGTCGGGGGTGAGGGTCCAACAAAGATTCAACTCTTTGTTTTTTCTGTAGTTTTCCTTCCAGGTGTTTATAGTTTCGGAAATATTTCCTTTGATCATATTAGACTGACGGAAAATTCCTGCCGCCCAGTCCCATAATTTTGCTGTGTAGGGACATTCATCCAAGAGATGGTTCGTTGTTTCCTCCTTTTCTTCACATAGGTGGCATCTTGAAGGGCCTATGAAACCTCTCTTCTTTAGGTTCTCCCAAGTTAGGATTCGGTTGTGTAGTATTAGCCACTGGAATATTTTTATTTTTGGCCATTGGGGGCTATTCTAGAGCTTGTCCCAATGATACGCCACAACTTCTTGGTCCTGGTTTGTTATGTAGTGGCGTACTTCTTTAATATTGAATTCCCCGCCTGCTTTGTGCCCCCATCTCATCTGGTCATTTCCATCCATGACTGCAATTTTCCTTCTCCCCAATTCCTCCTCCACTTCTTTAACTGTTGTTGTGGTCCAGTCTCTAGTCTGTGGGGTGAGAGTGTTCCAAATTATCCATTTTTTGCGCTCTGCTTCTTGTTTCTAGTAATGGTAAACTCGGGTGTTTCCTTGCGCCATCATCTCCTGTTGGAGTTCCTCCCATCCCAGTTGTTCCATTTTGGGTTCTTGTTGCCAGGCATACTCCCAGAATCTGGCGGTTTTTCCATTCCTTATTTCCCAAAAGCTGTGTGTCTGGATCCATGTCTTGTTGCGCCAGGATAAGTTCCATATGGCTGAACCCACCCTGGTGCCTCTGAAGCGGATTTTGTCTTGGTTACTAATATCCGGGGCGTACTTTGCCTTCCATAGGTTAACCCATGGCGTGGTCGTTTCTTTGACCCATCTCCACCAAAGCTTCTCCCCATAGGCGTCGTTGGTTACTTGGGGGTCGTGGAGCCCAAGGCCTCCCTTGCTCTTTGGCTTACACACCTTCTCCCAAGTCACTAGTGCCCATTTTTTCCTTGTTTCCGCTTCGCGCCATAGGAATTCCCTTTGTATGGTTCTTATTTTTTGTACATTTCCCTTGGGGGCTAGGAAAACTGACATCATAAATGTTGGGATATCTTGCAGAACCAATTTGGTTAGGATAAGTCTTCCTGCCAGGTTGAGGGATTTGAAAGTCCAATTGTTTACCCGGTCTTGAAGCTTATTGACTATTCCTTCCCATGTTGACATCTTGTAGGCTTTGTCTGTCAGGGGGAAGCCTAAGTACTTGGTTGGGATGGTTTTGCGTTCAAAGCCCAGGATGTTGGATAAATTCCTTTGGATAGCTTTGTTGGTGTTAAAGAAGAAGATCATTGATTTGGACTAGTTTATCTCAGCTCTCGAGGCTTCCCCAAACTCATTTAAGATTCATTTGTAGGCTTCTGCTTCCTTGAATGTGGGCATGCCATGAAGTAAGGTATCATCCACGAACTGTTGGTGTGTGGAAGTTGGAAAATTCTCATAAGGTTTGATACCTTTTATTTCCCCTGTTGTGGTTGCGCTTTTTATTCTTCGACTGAGTCCTTCCATCATTAAGGTGAATAAGAAGGTGGACAATGGGTCTCCCTATATGATGCCTCTCGTGGGCCAGTATGGTTTGGTAGGGGCTCTGTTTACTAGTAGCAAGAAGCTTGTTGTGGATACTAGGTTGGTTATCCATCGGATCCAGTGTTGGGTGAAGCCGAAGGCTTCCAGGGTTCTGATCATATAGTGCCAGCTGATTTTGTCGTAGGCTTTCGCTATGTCCAATTGTATTATCATTCCCCCTCTTTTTTGAAGCTTTAGTGTGTGGATCAATTCATGGGCTTGGATAATATTGTCCATTATTTTCCTTCCTTCTACGAACCTCACTTGCTCTTGCGACACCAATGTGGGTAGTAGTGGTTTCAATCTATTGGATATAACCTTGGAAATTATCTTATACACCACATTGCACAACGCTATTGGTCTGTAACGATCGGGAGTTTTGGCTTCATTTTCTTTGAGGATGAGTGTTATCAAAGTAGCATTTAGTGCTTTCAGGATGGAGGTTGACCTTCTAGAGTCTTCCACTACCTTGTAGACATCTTATTTGACAACTTCCCAACAATATTTGAAGAAATCCGTTGTGAACCCATCTGGTTCTGGGGCTTTTCCATTGGGCATTTCCTGGAGTTCTTGGTCTATTTCTTCCTCCGCAATGGGCTTGATCAAAATTTTGTTTTATTCTTTTTTTACCAGGCGAGGGATATACTGGGTCACCTTTTGTATGGCCTCATTTCTATCTTGGTTAGGTTCCTGGGCGATCCCGTGGAAGTGGTTTACCAGAGTTGTTTCGATGTCCTTATGGGACTCTCTTTCTATTCCATTCGGGTCCCTTATCTTCAAGATTTTGTTATGGGATCTTTTGGCCATGGTTGTTTTGTGAAAGAACTTGGTGTTCCTTTCCCCTTCCTTTATCCATCTGATCCGAGACTTTTGTCGCCAGAGAGTTTCTTCCTGCTGGCACCTTTCATCCCATTCCTGGGTCATTTGGATCTCCTCCTTTTTCTGTTTCTCATTGTAGCCCTCCAAAATGCGGGTTTCTTGGAGTTTTTTCATTTTTTCTTCTATGTTTTTCTTCACTTGGTTTATATTCCCAAAGGTGTTCTTGTTCCACTCCTTGAGCCTATATTTGATATATTTTAGTTTCTTGTAGAGTTTGAACATCCTTGTCCCTTGCTCTGGTTGCTCTTCACTCCACCACTGTTTGATATTTTCCTTGAAAGTCGGGTGTTCCATCTAAAATTTCTTGAATCTGAAGGGTCTGTTCTTTGGTGTGGTCTGGAAGCCTACTTCTAGTTGCACTGGCCAATGATCATATCCACCCCATGGAAGGATGTTGCAGTCTAAGGTTATCCCCTGCATAATGAATGACTTTGATACTAGGAATCTGTCGAGTCTTGTTGCTACTTGATGTTGGCTCATTCGCTTATTATTCCAGGTGAAATGGCCATTTTTGGTTTTCATATCTACCATTTCCGTTGTGTCTATGAATTTTGAGAATTCCTCTGCATCTCTATCCAATCTTCTTGTCCCTCCTTTTTTCTCTGCCAGTTACGTGATGATATTGAAATCCCCAGCTAGGATCCAATGGAGGTTGTTGGCTCGATTTTTGAGGTTTGTTAGATCACTTAAGATTCCTCTCCTATCCTCTGGCACCTAGGGTCCATACACATTAGTGCATAAAATATCCTCTGTGTTCCCAATGATTTGCATGCAGACCGTTATGGTATGCCTTGTCGCTTCAACTGCTATTAGGCTTAGTACTTGTGGGTTCCACAGGGTGAGGATGCCTCCTGCATTTGGTGGCCTCTAATGGCCACCATATTGTACTTGTGCCATTGTTGTTGACTGATTGTTTCCATTCTTTCTGTATTACACTTGGTCTCTTGGATAAAACAAAGATCCGGTTGTTCCTGTTTTAGTCTACTCCTAAGGATTCGTTGTTTTCTTGGGTCGTTTAGGCCTCTTATATTCCATGTTATAACCTTCATTTAAACATGAGGGGGGGGGGGGGGGTNAGTTTTTTGATCTTACCCGAGTTTATCAGTAGCTCTCCAAGCTCCTGCAGGGCTACACTGTTGGATTTCTTGTCTTTTTTCCTCCGCGTCTGTTTGGGTGAGAGTTGTGGTTGTACCTCGTCGGATTTGACTCCTAGGTGCCAATCTCCCCGTGTGCTTGCTTTTGCCTCTAGCTTTGGCTTCCTCCCTTAGGAGAAACATGTACTAGATGCGGTCTAGTTGCTATGTTGTTACATTGTTCACTCCTTGTCTTTTCCATTGCTCCAGTATGTTCGTGAGGTCTATCCCTTCCCTTTCCACCAGGTCTTTGAGTTCCGGATCTTCTGTGCCTACTTCGCTCGGTGTCATTTCCACCTCTCCCTCTGCATCTTGCATGGGGGTGTTGTCGTCTCTAATTTCTCCTTCCATCGGAGTTGCACAACTTCCTTGTTCTTTCTGGTTGTTAGGTCGGTTGGTGGGATCGTTTGGTGTTTGTTCTTGGAGTTCCTAAGCTGTTTCCGTATCCTTCTTGGCCTCTGCCCCTTGATTGGTTTTATCCCTTCCTTCCGGGCTCAACTAGACTTGAGGAGAGAGAAACCATACAATCGAGGTAGTGACCATTATCATCTATAGCCATAAGTAGAGGAGAGAGAAACCATACAATCGAGGAATAGCAAAAACCCTCCCAAAGAGGAGGCCAAGGAGAACAACATCTTCAAGAGGCTTCTTCACAAGTGATTTGTACAACTGTTTCATTGGGTAATGGATACTAAATTCATTCTTTCATGACTTTTGTTGTTCTTGTTCATTTATTTTGCTGCATTTTATTTCTATTTACATGAATATCATAAATCTGAAGGAGGATTTTTCCATTCAAAGATAGCTTTCTCTAACATTGTCTGTAGTATTGAAGAAACCAAAATATATGTAGATTTGCTCACCCTTTATGCATATTTACACCAATAGAATGGTGAATCCACTGGGGATCTGAGTCAATCTCATGATCCCTAGTTGTGGGTGTGTAGGTAAAATTGTTTTCCCTTCTTTTCATTTGGGTTTTCTAAGTATTTTAGGGTCTTTTTACTTGATGTTTCTTTCTAGTTTGTATTTTCAAGAAACAAGTGTCAGAAACCCTTCAAGATTCCTGCAGAGCTGAGCTCACAGGTGCTAGAGACCTCCCAAGATCCAATGCAGTAATAGAGGGTAGTAGATGCATTGACCAAGCACTAGCTGAACCCAATATCTGCATTGGCCAATGTAGGATCCATGACAAAATTCTACAAGGGCAATGCAACAAACCAGGTAAGTTTCAGCAGGGGCTCAAAAAACTCTTTTTTCAATTTTTTAAGGTTTGTTTGTTCTTGTATGAGTATTTTTTTAGGGCCTATAGGTTGATTTTAGATACTCTTATTGTAGGTTAAGGTATAATCTTCAAGAAATCTACTAGATTGAATAACAAACCTCTTAGCGTTTTAGTACCTTCCCCCTTGATTTCTTGAGGATTTTGCTTTTTGTTTTTTACTACATTAGGTTGTAAATTAGACCTTTTCAATTTTTGTTTAGTCCTTTAAGCTTTCTCTTCTTTTCATTTAATCATTATTTAAAAAAAAAAAACAAAATAAAAAGGCATGTAGGAAGCCATTTCTTTTCAATCTCCAGTTTTCACTTTTTATTTCAGTTGTAGGTGCATCTTATTTTCTGTTTTAGATTACATTTTATTTTAGATTTGCATAACCTCTTCATGAAAAGAAAAAGGTCACTTTCTATTTCAGTTGTAGGTGCATATTATTTTCTTTTCTAGATTACATTTTCTTTTAGATTTGCATAACCTCTTCATGAAAAGAAAAAGGCCTCATAGGACCCCAATCTTTTGCCTGCCAATAGAGGATTTTTCTGTTGTAAATCTAGTTGCTTGTGAGTAAAAAAAAGTGAATTTGATTTCTTGATTTTAAAATCTAAAAAGTTTGCAAGTTTATTTCATTTTTAAAACTAACTTAGATAAAAGAAAAAATTCATTTTAATTGAGTACTTTTATTTACTTACTTATTTGCATGGTTATTTAAATTCAAATTCATTGCAATTTAGTTTTGTTTTTATTTACAAGCATTTACTTTCTTAGTTAAGTAACACCACATGTGCACACAAACCACACATTAATAATTATGCTTGGTTCATGACACAAACCTCAACCTAATAATTAACCCCTAATTTAACACACTTAAGCTCACCTGGGCACCAAAAAAAACAGTGTAGTTAGGTTAGGATTCTAGCGATAGGAATCCAAATAATTCCCCTTAGTCATTTTACATAAAAACATAGAGGTTGACTATTATGGAACTAAAATCCTTTCTATTGGACACAATCCCATCCCATTTGGTAATAAACACGCTTTTTCAGAGTGGATAATGCCAAGATCTATACCAGAGGTGTGATTGAGACTCCTTTCTCTTTCACTACTAAAGATCCCTGGAGTGCTTGATTTCATATTGAAGGCAAGGTAACCTATTAGACGTGTCTATGAAGAGGTAGCTTAGTGGCCATTCGTAGGTATCCTTACCAAGGTGGTGCTCACAGGAGGAAGGGAACTTGAGGCATATTTCTATGGGCCTTTGGGATTTCTCACTACCCACTTCATGTAGTTATAATTATCTTTTTCGTACCTTCACTCAACTACGCATGACAGGTTATATATCTCTCCCTATTGTCAGTTGTTTGTGTTGGATTACTGAGAGGGGGGGGTGAATCAGTAATAGATAAATTTAAACCTTTTCAACTATATAATGCAAGTGTTATATCAGTGTAGAATTAATTGCAGAGTATAAACAATGAACAAATGAGCAATCATACATATACACAGTACACCAGTGTTTTTACGTGGAAACCCAAAGCAGGAGAAAACCACATAATGTTTTTTATTATATGTCTTGAAGAATTACATTCATTGGAAGCACCAACTTCCTTTGTTTTCCAGCTGCAACTGGAAGGAGGCTCCAACCCCCTAGTTTCTCAGGCTACAACCTGAGGGAAGCTCCAACACCCCAATTCTCTGGCTACAACCAGAAGGAGGCTACAATCCCCTAGGTTCTCTGGCTACAACCAAAATGTGGCTACAACCACCTGTCCTTGCCCCGTCCAACCGCCCTGACGTAGAAGTAGAATGATGGAACCACTTTCACACTATCACTGTGATATATACTATTGTAGACTTGTACCAATCAACCTGTAATCAACCTGTAACAAACTGTACCAATAACCCATGCCAACATGTACCATACATAAACATGTACCTCAACTTGTACCATAAACAAATGCATAAACCATGCACCAAACCTGTACAAATAACCTGTCACAATAACCTGTCCAAACAACCTGTAATCAACTTGTACCATAAAGAAGTGCATCAACCATGCACCAATCTGTAACTCAACCTGTACCATCAACGAGTGCATCAACCATGCACCAAATATGTACCAATCATGCATCAAATACACATCAACTATGACCCATCAAGATGTACCAACATCATCAAGTATACGCCTCCTGTATGTGCCAACGTATTAACTACTTGTTTCAACCATGTACCTCAACCATACACCAAGTACATAACCATCAAAATTTCTTTAGAAATACATCACACTATCCATAACCAAATACCATAAACCCTTACATCAAACCATGTGCCACAACCTCATTTTTATGTAGCTCAAGCTAAACCAACAACTTCAGCAACACATCACAACCAAAAAAACAATACCCATATGCCAAATACCAACTACAAAATACCAATTTTATCCCTCAACAAATCTGATATATGCAACAATACTGAACATCCAATACCATCTCAAGAGCTAAACCCTAGCTCACAAAATATACCTCAAACAAGATGTGCCATATCTCTCATAAATAGACCCCAACCATGTTGCTGCTGCGATTTTTCTACCGCACTTTTTCTGCTGCAATTTTTCTCTATCAATAATACCTTCCTAAATAACCTTTCACAAAAATAGATATTCAATGATATTCAAGTGTGATTAAATGAGAGAGCCTTGCCTCTTATTTATACTTTTATGTAGCATCCCACTTTTAATTTCTCCATTAACTTCATTATTTAAATAATTTCTTTTGTATTCACTTTGACTTATAATACACTCATCACTTCACTTTATTATTTACCTTCTAAAATCTCTTAAACCACTTTGACTACTTTGACCTTTTGGGGCTTCTAGATGACTCATGAGGGTTTTCTAACTTCAAATGGCCATAACTCTCTAACCATGAGGAGTTATGTGACGTTCCACATACCACTGGAAATGGCATGACATGTACCATTCATCTAGAATAGTCTTGCCTGCAAATATACCAAAAATCATACTATTATACATGAAACAACCTTGGGTCCATTACCCAAACCTTTGTGCTACCAGAAATTGCTACCAGACTTTCTCCAAGGGTTGAAATCAATCTACAATATCACTCTCCAATGGTTGACATCACTGACAACCAACAATCCATACCAACTGTCCATAAACCTAAGCCAACTGTCTGACAATATCCCCCTTTGGCATTGATGACAACACCAACATTGATGACAACACTTAGTCATTATAACATTCATGCTTATACTCCTCATAAATTTTTCTATCTCTCCCCCTTTGACATCAATGGCAAAGGGTATCTCCCTTTGGGGCTGCTCCCCTTGAATGAACTCTCCTTGGGGCTTCTCCCCCTGTCTACATGAATTTGATTTTTCTTTGTGTTTGTAAGTCTCCGATTTCTCTCTCTCCCTTCATATGAATAATATATCCCTTTTTGAAAGAGGGTATCACTCTGATGCAACAATGAAGTCATATCGCTCATTCTTCCCTTGTGAAAATCGCTCCTTTTGGAAACATGCCTCTGTGCTCTTTCTCTAAGCCTGCATCTGATAAATCTCTCCCCCTTTGTCATCAATGGAAAATGTATCTTTCCATATGGGGTTGCTCCCCCTAACTGAACTGTCCATGGGGATACTGACTGAACTCTTCCTGAAACTGATCTTTCAACCTGAATTGTCCTCTTTATGGTGCTTCCTTCTGTAGATATAAGACATATACGATAATCATTCAAAAGCATTCATTTTGGAGTAGAAATTACTCCGAGTCTCTGACGAAGATACTCAAAGGCTTCTCTTGGAAGCGGTTTTGTAAAGATATCTGCCACTTGTTATTTTGTGCCGACATATTCATCTCTGATGTTCTTCTCTGCAACATGTTCTCGTAGAAAGTGATACTTGATTGGAATGTGCTTCGTCTTAGAGTGCATCACTGAGTTCTTTGATACACTGATGGCGCTTGTATTATCATAATAGATTGGAATGGGATCATCATACTCAACCTGTATATCTGTCAGAGTTTGTTTCATCCATAGAACTTATGTACAACATGATGCTGCTGCAATATACTCTGCCTCGACTGTAGATAAGGATATTGATGATTGTTTCTTGCTTAACCATGATACTAAACACTCACCTAAGTAGAACGCTAATCCACTGGTGCTTCGTCAGTCATCAATGCAAACTGCCCAATCTGCATCTATGTAGGAAATTCTTCTGTTCCTTTGAGATATCTGAAAATCCTCTTCACTGCTAATACATGTGATTCCTTTGGTTCTTCTTGAAATTGTTCCACCTGCCTAATTGCCTGCATTACATTTGGTCTGGATGCTGTCACATATAGTAAGCTACCAATCATTGACCTGTATTTCCTCTGGTCTGTAGACTTTGAATCATCATCTTTTCTCAACTTGCAACTGGTTTGCATAGGACTGGAAACTAGTTTTCAATCTTCCATTCTGAACCTCTTTAGCATTTCTATGATATAATTATTTTGAGAAATAAAAATTCCTTGGTTGCTTTGAAATATATGAAGACCCAGAAAGAAGGATAGTTCTCCAAGTAATGACATTTCAAATTCATTCTACATATCCTTTGAAATTTTTTGGCTTAACCTGTCATTAGTACTTCAAAAAATAATATCATCAACATAAACTTCAATTAATAAAATACTATATTGAGTTACCTTGATGTAGAGGTTGTTGTATGCACATCCTTTTCTGAACCCTTTATGTTGTAGATATTTATCCAATCTAGAGTACCATGCTCTAGGAGCCTGTTTTAGACCATACAAGGCCTTCTTCAATTTACACACATAATCCGTGTTCTCTGACAACTGAAATCCTTTTGGTTGTTCAATGTAGACTTCATCTTTAGTTTCCTCGTTCAGAAAAGATGATTTCACATCCATCTGATACACTTTAATATTCTTGGAGAATGCTTAAGTTAGGATCAATCAGATTCCTTCCATTCTGGAAACTCGAGAAAATGTCTCTTCAAAGTTGATTCCTTCAACCTGTGCGTATCCTTTACATACCAATCTAGCTTTGTTCCTTGTAGCATGTCCATCTTCATTTAATTTATTTCTGAATACCCACTTTGTGCCAATCACACTCTTATTATTTGGGCTTGGAACCAATTCCCAAGTGTCATTCTTCTCTATTTGATCCAATTCTTCATCCATGGCCTTATTCCAAAATTCATCCTTGCTGGCCTCTTCAAAACTGTTTGGTTCAATCGTAGATGAGAGTGCTAGGTGCGTTTGTTCTGGTGAATGGATTCTTCTTCTAGTCTCAACTCCTGCATATTTTTTTCCAATAATCTAATCTGAAGGATAATTCTTCTGTACTCGTTTGCTAGGTGTCTTTGGAGACACTTGCTGAACTTGTTCTTCTACTTCTGTCTAATCCTCTTCATCTTCTCCTTCTACTTCTTCTTTGTAAAGCTATTCCATTGATTCATTTTCTTCTTCCTTTAATTCTCGTCCACATGTTTCATCAATTGTTACATTGATTCTTTCCACAACTTTGTTCAACCTCAAATTGTAACACTTGTATAATTTCCTTGTACTTGTGTAACCAACAAATACTCCTTTGTCCACACAAGAGTCAAATTTCCCATTTTGCCATCTTCTCTTTTGATGTAGCATTTGCTTCCAAATACTTTGAAGTTCTTCACATTTGTTGGTCTTCCTTTCCATAGCTCATAGGGAGTTTTGTTAGTGGTGTTTCTGAGCATTACTCTGTTTTGAATGCGAACCGTTGTATGCACTACATGTGTCCAAAATATATCTGCCAATTTGGAATCCATTAACATTGTTTGAGCCATTTCCTGTACCGTCCCGTTCTTTCTTTCAAAAACTCCATTCTGTTGAGGTGTCCTAGCAATGAAGAATTTCCTTTTTATTCCATGCTTGCTGCAGTAGTCCATAAATTCCTTTGAAGTGAACTCTCCTCGATTATCAGATCTCAAACATTTGATTTTTGAATCCATTTCATTTTCAACCATTTCCTTGTAGACCTTGAAGTTTTCAAAATCTTCTGACTTATTTCTAAGAAAGAAAATTGCAGTCATTCTTGTATAATCATCAACTAATAACTTAAAGTATTTCTCACCTTTTAAACTCTTTGTTGTAGTTGGTCCAACTATATCAATATGCACAATTTCCAGTGGTCTTGTCATTGAATATTCTTTTGATTTAAACCTGGTCTTTGTTTGCTTTCCTTGTTGACAATGCTTGCATAAAGTGTTGGTTGGTTTCGTAATCTGGGGAATTTCTCTAACTGCTTCCTTTTTGCTGACTTTGAAAAGGTTATCAAAGTATATGTGACCCATTCTTCAATTCCATAGCCAACTTTTATCTTCCTTTCCTACACAACACTTTTCATTTCCAATTTCACTTAGTACATATATGTTGCTTGAAGTTCTTGCAGTTGTTGCAATCAATTTTCCTGAACCTTCTTTTCTTATCTCTCACTTTTTTGAATCGAAAGTAACTTTATGAACTTGTTCACACATTTGACTCACACTTAGAAGATTATGTTTCGTATCTTCTACTAGTAAAACATTTTTTGCCTTGGTATTCTTGTTTCCAATTTTGACACTGCCTTTTCCAATCATTTTAGCTGAATCATCATTTCCGAAGGAGACTGATCCATCTCTTTCCTTTCTTAATGTAAGAAACCTGTCTTTATCCCCTGTCATGTGTTTTGAACAACCACTGTCAACATACCAACCATGTTTCTTCTTCTTATCTTTTAGAGCAAGTGTGCATTCTTCATTGCTATACTGATTATGCTTTCTTATCCATGTTCTCTTCTGAGGTTCTTGTATGTGATTGTTGTTGTTTTGTTGTGGTTCTCTAGGAGTAATTGTCATTCTGCAATATTTGACCATGTGTCCAAAGTTGTTACACTTGTAGCATTCCACTTCAGTTCTCAATGATTCAAACTTGTTGTAACTTCTTCTCCGTGTTTCACTAGGCCTTATTAGATAACTCTTTTGTGTATGAATTTCAAAGTTGTTTATGTTCCTGCTGTTAGCTCTGCAATTCATAGCTTTATGTCCAAAATTATTACATGCATAACATAAACCAAAAAATATAGTTTGATACCTGAGAGTTGAAGATCTTCTGAAAGGAGTTTCTCTTCTGAATATTTCTTCTTCCTGAGGCCTATCTGTCGGTTGTTGATTCTAAAATCTAAATCTTCTCGGTGGAGGAGTGTCCTTGTAATCTTCCTTGTAGATCTTCCTATCCCCTTTGATTGTTTCTGCATAGCTTTTTGGATATGTTTCTTGTTCTTTTGTTTTGGATCTTGATCCCTTTTCTTTCTGATTGTATCTAAGTCCGGACTTGTCATGATGAGGTTTTTGACTGTTGATAATGTCATCCAAAACTTTTGAGTTGTTTTGCATATTTTTGTTTTGAAGACCCCTTCTTAATGTGGCAATATCTTCTTCCAAATTTCCAATGATCCTATATCTTTCTTCTAGTTTTTCTTTGAGTGCTTCTTCAATTCTTTTATCTTCTTCTATTTGAACCTTCAAATTTGTGATCATTTGTTCTAGTTCCTGAGTGTCTTCTTTCTTGTCTAGTTCCACTTGTATCTTCTTGTTTTTCTTCTTCTCTCTTCTTATAACTTCTATGGCACACAACAATTCTTCTCGGTAGTCAAATTTTGCCTCTTTATATTCTTTTTGGCCTCTTCATATTATTCTTCGGTGTCTTCTTTGTCAGAGTCTTCTACTTCCATGAATAGAATTCTTTTTGTCTCACTGTCACCGACTTCATCTTCATCTGATGAGGAGATCTCTTCTTTGGTGCATAAACTTTTCTTGAAAGCTTTATTTTTGGTTCTTTTTCCTTTTTATGTTTGTTTGTTATTTGAGTAATCTTCATCATTCCTCTTATTTTTCTTATGAGGACATTTGTGAGAAAAATGACCAATACCATCACAATTAAAACAACTCAATGGAAATTTACCTTTATATCTGTCGTTGGTTCCCTTATTCAATATTCTGACAAACTTGTCCATTTCTTCATCATCTTCCGAGATGTCACTACTGCTACTATGTTCTTTTTCTTTTTGCTTTCCCTTTTTCTTTGGCCTTTTGGATGCTTTGAAAGTTGCTTCTTTTATATCTGTATTTTCCTATTCAGTTCTCATTTCATATGCTGTGAAGATTCCATGTAGTTCGTCCATGCATATTGAGTCTAGATCTGCTCTTTCTTCTAGTGATGATATCTTAGGATCAAATCTCACAAGAAGAGATCTTATTACCTTTTGAACAATTTCATATTCTTTAATTTCTTCTTCCAATCCTATGATTTCATTTACTGTTTCATCGACTCATAAGAAGTAAGTTGCAATATTCTCATCTTCCTTAATATTTAGTTGTTCGAACTGACCTCTGTAAGTTTGAAGCTTTGCTACTTTGACTTTTGAATCTCCTTCATAAATATTTTGGAGCTTGTCCCAAATATCTTTATCGGATTTAGAATGTATAACTTTGGTGTATAATGATTCACAAAGACCATTCATAAGTGCATTTGTGGCTTTGGAATTATTTTGCCCAAGTTTCATTTCTCTTTCATTTGTCGGTGAAACTGCTGGTTCTTTGTATCCATCTACAACTGATTGACAAATTTCAAATCCCTATGCATGTATATATGTTTTCATCCTTCATCTCCAAAATGCATATTTTTGTCCATCAAATTGTGGTATTCCATTTTTATACATGTTATTGCTCTCCATGATCTACCTTTCAAAGGTTAAATTGATTTCTGAAGGAACCTGCTCTGAAACCAATTGTTGGATTACTGAGAGGGGGGGTGAATCAGTAATAGATCAATTTAAACCTTTTCTACCATATATGCAAGTGTTATATCGGTGTAGCATTATCATCCAATAATTGCAGAGTAAATAAACAATGAACAAATGAGCAATCATACACATACAAAGTACACCAATGTTTTTATGTGGAAACCCAAAGAAGGAGAAAACCACATAATGATTTTCCTTATATGTATTGAAAAATTACATTCATTGGAAGCACCAACTTCCTTTGTTTTCTAGATGCAACTGGAAGGAGGCTCCAACCCCCTAGTTTCTCACGCTACAACCTGAGGGAATCTCCAACTCCCCAATTCTTGACTACAACCAGAAGGAGGCTACAACCCCCTATGTTCTCCTGCTACAACCAGAAGGTGGCCACAACCACCTGTCCTTGCCTCGTCCAACCGCCCTGATGTAGAAGTAGAATGATGGAACCACTCTCACACTATCACTGTGAGATATACTGTTGTAGACCTGTACCAATCAACCTGTAACAACCTGCACCAATAACCCGTGCTAACATGTACCATACATCAACCTGTACCTCAACTTGTACCATAAACAAATGCACCAACCATGCACCAAACCTGTACAAATAACCTGTCACAATAACCTATCCAAACAACCTGTAATCAACCTGTACCATAAACAAGTGCATCAACCATGCACCAACATGTACCTCAACCTGTACCATCAACGAGTGCATCAACCATGCACCAAATATGTACCAATCATGCATCGAATACACATCAACTATGACTCATCAAGATATACCAACATCATTAAGTATACACCTCATGTATGTGCTAACTCATCAACTACTTGTCTCAACCATGTACCTCAACCATACACCAAGTACATAACCATCAAAATTTCTTTAGCAATACATCACACTATCCATAACCAAATACCATAAAACCTTACATAAAACCATGTGCCACAACCTCATTGTTATGTAGCCTCAAGCTAAACCAACAACTTCAACAACACATCACAACCAAAAGACCAATACCCATATGCCAAATACCAACAAAAAAATACCAATTGTATCCCTCAACAAATATGATATATGCCACAATACTGAACATCCAATACCATCTCAAGAGATAAACCCTAGCTCACAAAACATACCTCAAACAAGATGTGCCATATCTCTCATAAATAGACCCCAATCATGTTGCTGCCGCAATTTTTTTGCCGCACTTTTTTTACCACTCTTTTTCTGTTGCAATTTATCTTTATCAATAATACCTTCCCAAATAACCTTTCACAAAAATAGATATTCAAGTGTGATTAAATGAGAGAGCCTTGCCTCTTATTTATACTTTCATGTAGCATACCACTTTTAATTTCTCCATTAACTTTATTATTTAAATAATTTCTTCTTATTTTTCTTATGAGGACATTTGTTAGCAAAATGACCAATAGCATCACAATTAAAACAAATAAATGGAAACTTACCTTTATATCTGTCGTTGGTTCCCTTATTCAATCTTCTGACAAAGTTGACCATTTCTTCATCATCTTCTGAGATGTCACTGCTGCTGCTATGTTCTTTTTCCTTTTTCTTTCCCTTTTTCTTTGGCCTTTTGGATGCTTTGAAAGCTACTTCTTTTATATCTGGATTTTCCTGTTCAGTTATCATTTCATATGCTGTGAAGATTCCATGTAGTTTGTCCATGCTTAGTGAGTCTATATCTTCTCTTTCTTCTAGTGTTGATATCTTAGGATAAAATATCATAGGAAGAGATCTTAGTACCTTTTGAACAATTACAGGTTCTTTAATTTCTTCTCCCAATCCTATGATTATATTTACTGTTTCATAGACTCGTAAGAAGTAAGCTACAATATTCTCATCTTCCTTCATCTTTAGTTGTTCGAACTGACCTCTGTAAGTTTGAAGCTTTACTGTTTTGAATTTTGAATCTCCTTCATAAATATTTTGGAGCTTGTCCCAAATCTCTTTAGCGGATTTACAATGTATAAATTTGGTGTATACTGATTCACAAAGACCAGTCAAAAGTGCATTTGTGGCTTTGGAATTATTTTTCCCGAGTTTTATTGGTCTTTCATTTGTCGACGGAATTGCTGGTTCTTTGTATCCATATACAACAGATTGCCAAATTTCAAATCCATGTGCCTGTATATATGTTTTCATCCTTCAACTCCAAAATGCATACTTTTGTCCATCAAATTGTGGTATTCTATTTTTATACATGTTGTTTCTCTCCATGATCTACCTTTCGGTGGTTAAACTAATTTCTAAAGGAACCCGCTCTTATATCAATTGTTGGATTACTGAGAGGGGGGGGTAAATCAATAATAGAGAAATTTAAATCTTTTCAACCATATAATGCAAGTGTTATATCAGTGTAACATTATCATCCAATAATTGCATAGTAAATAAACAATGATCAAATGAGCAATCATACACATACATAGTACACCAGTGTTTTTACGTGGAAACCCAAAGCAGGAGAAAACCACATAATGATTTTTCTTATATGTCTTGAAGAATTACATTAATTGGAAATACCAACTTCCTTTGTTTTCTAGCTGCAACTAGAAGGAGGCTCCAACCCCCTAGTTTCTCAGGATACAACCTGAGGGAAGCTCCAAATCTCCAATTCTCTGGCTATAACCAGAAGGAGGCTACAACCCACTATGTTCTCCGACTACAACCTTAAGGTGGCCACAACCACCTATCCTTTCCCCGTCCAACCGCCATGACGTAGAAGTAGAATGATGGAACCACTGTCACACTATCACTGTGAGATATACTGTTGTAAACCTCTACCAATCAACCTATAATCAACCTGTAACAACTTGTACCAATAACATGTGCCAACATGTACCATACATCAACCTGTACCTCAACTTGTACCATAAACAAATGCATCAAACATGCACCAAACCTGTACAAATACCCTGTCACAATAACATGTCTAAACAACATGTAATCAACCTGTACCATAAACAAGTGCATCAACCATGTACCAACCTGTACCTCAACCTGTACCATCAACGAGTGCATCAACTATGCACCAAATATGTACCAATCATGCATCAAATACACATCAACTATGAATCATCAAGATGTACCAACATCATCAAGTATACACCTCATGTATGTGCCAACTCATAAACCACTTGTCTCAACCATGTACCTCAACCATACAACAAGTACATATACCAATATAATCATCAAAAGTTATCTAGCAATACATCACACTATACATAACCAAATACCATAAAACCTTACATAAAATCATGTGTCACAACCTCACTGTTATGTAGCCTCAAGCTAAACCAACAACTTCAGCAACACATCACAACCAAAAGACCAATATCCATATTCCAAATACCAACAACAAAATACCAATTGTATCCCTCAACAAATCTGATACTGAATATCCAATACCATTTCAAGAGATAAACCCTAGCTCACAAAACATACCTCAAACAAGATGTGCCATATMTCTCATAAATAGACTCAACCATGTTGCTGCTGTGATTTTTCTGCCGTGAATTTACTATCGCACTTTTTCTGCCGCTATTTTTCTACCGCGATTTTTCTGTCGCACTTTTTCTGCCACACATTTCCTACCAGACTTTTTCTGCTGCAATTTTTCTCTATCAATAATACCTTCCCAAATAACCTTTCACAAAAATAGATATTCAATGATATTCAAGTGTGTTTAAATGAGAGAGCCTTGCCTCTTATTTATACTTTCATGTAGCATCCCACTTTCCTTATTTTATGGAGTTCTCCATTAACTTTATTATTTAAATAATTTCTTTTGCAAACACTTTGAMTTTTTGGGGCTTCTAGATGAATCATGAGGGTTCTCCAACTTCACATGACCATAACTCTCTAACCGTGAGGAGTTATGCGATGTTCCACATGCCACCAAAAATAACATGACATGTACTATCCATCTAGAATAGTATTACCTACAAATATATCAAAACTCATACCATTATCCATCAAACAAACTTGGGTCCATTACCCAAACCTTTGTGCTACCGAAATTCGCTACTGGACTTTCTTCAAGGGTTGACATCAATGGAAACTAACCCAATTAATCAACAGTTTGGAAGGCCCCAATCCATATACTAGGTTTTGTTTGATCTCTTCTAGTTGATCTTATAGGCTAGAGTCTTTTTTCTTTATAGGATGAAGTTGCTTGAGTTAGGCCTTATTCATTTTTTCAGACACACTTAAAACCACTTAATGCACCACTTGAGCATGTAGTGTGTGTTGTTTGATCATTATTGGCTTAGTTCATCACTTCATTCTATTATCCTTTTGATTATGTTATTGCATCTTTAGGGTGATACTGGCCTTAGGATACCATAGCTCCCCATAGGAGACAGTCTTGTTGGCTACAAGTTCTTTGACCTAAGTTCCCCATTAGATGCAATATCTTCCCTACTCGATGAAACAAGGTTTCCCAACCTAACCCACCCTTGGGTTATAAATATTATAATTCAAATCTCCCCTCCTCATTGAGGGTTGTTGGTACATTTAGTTCTGGGCCCACTTCCACCTCCTTATGTCCTTCACCTTCATCCAACCCAAGTTCCACCATGGATGGAGCTAATTCTGGACCCAATTCCAACCAACCTTCTATGCCTTTTATGGCAGGTTTAAATCTCCTTGATTTGAACAACCATTTCAAAGATCCCATTCACCATCATCCCAATTGGCCCAATATGCCAAACAAACTTCCCTCTGACATCCCAAATTTTGAGGGTAAACCTGGAGAGGATCTTTCCAACTGTTTCATGTCCTTTTACATGTGGTGTTCCTCTAACTCCATAACTGAGTATTTGATTAAGTTGCAATTGTTTCATTTCACTTTTATGAGTACTATTTCCAAGTCATACATAGAACAACCTGGTAATACCCATATAACTTATGAGTCCATAACTAAGGTTTTCAATACCTTCTTCTAACTCCTAGTCTTTCATGACATAGGGATAGAAATATTGAACATTTTTTTTCAAACCACCACTACTCACATCTCAAATCACATCCATGAGTGGCATAGATGATGAGGCTTATGAAAAGATAATATCAATTATTGTTTCCTCATGGAATAGTTCCTAAAGTCCCTGCTTCCTCCCATTTCCAAGGACGTAGTCATGACTCTACCTAGGAACGAGGAAGAGTCTATTAAAAAATCCCACCACTATGATATGATCTATGCCCAATATGGGTATCTATATACCATCCTACCTAATGTCCCTTGTGTTAATGTTTATGCCATTATTATAGTTCTTTGAATTTCAATAGATAAAAGAAACATAAGAACAAGATCACTGAGAAATACACATTCACAAGAGACACAACATTTATCCTGGGAAACCCTCTAGGGGAAGAAAACCCAGAAAAACTTCCTTATCATAAATAGCTTAAACAATATTCAAGAGATAACTCAAACCAATACATATAGTCCTCTCCAAGAGATGCACCACTCTTCTCCTTCTCTCTAACTGGTAATTGTAGCTTGCCTCATAAGAGAATGAACAAGTGAGTTGTGTGTTTGAAGTGAGGTGCTAGCCTCTTATTTATACAAGACTAGCACGTGTGAAAGGTCACAACTGGCAGGGCCGACCTCTTAGTCTGGGTGGGTAAACCCACCTTTAATTAATTCTGGGTCTTCCATAATAACTGCTGGGGCCGACTTCTTATTTTGCCCTTTGTAATTGTTCGATGACCAATCCGCAAAAGGGGATTTGGTATTTATACAATTACCGACATGATTAATCCACAATGGGGATTAATCCAATAACAACAATAATAATAATGACATGATTAATCCGCAATGGGGATTTAATCCAATAATAGTAAGAATGCTCTTCGCAGTTACATTATTTCAACACTCCCCCTTAACAAGAAGGGTATTCTTCATTAGCATCGAGTGAGAGAGGTATGGATCATCAGTGGCATCTGGAGGACAGTATCGTTAATATCATCTTGAAACATTGAATAGCATATTTACGAGTCATCAGAATTTTTCTTCATCAACAACATCATCATTCTCGAAAGAATGCTATCATCATCTGCATCAAATATGTATCAGTAAAAATGATACCTCATCACAGTACTACACTAGCTCAATGTCATAGCGGTTAAGCTGGTAGCTCAGTGTCAGTCACATCTTGCTTTACGTCTAACAAATAGGTCAGAAGCAAGTAATATCATCATCTCGCTTTATGTATAACAACTAGGTTAGAAGCGAGGAATCACAACGTCATGCTTTACGTCTAACAACAAGGTCAAAAGCATGACTCATCTTGCTTTACGTCTAACAATGAGTTCAGAAGAAAGGAACACATCAAAATCTCGCTTTACGTCTAACAACGAGGTCAGAAGTGAGGAATCATCTTGCTTTACGTCTAACAACTAGGTCAGAAGCAAGGAATCAACAACGTCATGCTTTATGTCTAACAACTAGGTCAGAAGCATGACTCATCTTTCTTTATGTCTAACAACGAGGTCAGAAGAAAGGATCACATCGCGTCATGCTTTACGTCTAACAACGAGGTCAGAAGCATGACTCATCTTGCTTTACGTCTAACAGTGAGGTCAAAAGCAAGGATAACACAACATCATGCTTTACGTCTAACAGCGAGGTCAAAAGAAAGGATCACACAACGTCATGATTTACGTCTAACAGCGAGGTCAGAAGCATGACTCATCTTGCTTTACGTCTAACAGTGAGGTCAGAAGCAAGGATCACACAATGTCATGCTTTGTGTCTAACAACGAGGTCAGAAGCATGACTCATCTTTCTTTACGTCTAACAACTAGGTCAAAAGCAAGGATCACACGACGTCATGCTTTACGTCTAACAGCGAGGTCAGAAGCATGACTCATCTTTCTTTACGTCTAACAATGAGCTTAGAAGCAAGGAATAAATCTACTCCCCCTTTCAGGGAGGGTCCTTTCGGACTATACCAAGCTTATCTCGAAAGTGTTCAAACTTTACATGAGATAGAGGCTTAGTCAACACGTCAGCAAC
>ML783162.1:2179198-2196952 GCA_009831015.1 Picea engelmannii | reverse complement strand
TTTTGGTTGAGGTACATGTTGAGTACATGGTTGAGACAAGTAGTTGATGAGTTGACACATACATGAGGTGTATAGTTGATGATGTTGGTACATATTGATGAGTCATAGTTGATGATTAGTTGAAACATGATTGGTACATACTTGGTACATGGTTGGATGCACTTGTTTATGGTACATGTTGATTACAGGTTATTTGGTATAGGTTGGTGCACTTGTTTATGGTACATGTTGATTACAGGTTGAGGTACAGGTTGATGCATGGTTTATATTTATTGTTGCAGGTTTACAATGGTATATCTCACAGTGACAGGTTGACAGTGGTTCCATCATTCTACTTCTACTTCAGGGTGGCAGGATGGGGCAAGGATAGGTGGTTGTAGCCACCTTTCGGTTGTAGCTGGAGAACATAGGGGGTTGTAGCCTCCTTCTGGTTGTAGCCAGAGAATTGGGGAGTTGGAGATTCCCTCAGGTTGTAGCCTGAGAAACTAGGGGGTTGGAGCCTCCTTCCAGTTGCATTTGGAAAACAAAGGAAGTTGGTGCTTCCAATGAATGTAATTCTTCAAGACATATAAGAAAAAACATTTCGTGGTTTTCTCCCAATTTGAGTTTCCACGTAAAAGACTGGTGTACTATGTATGTGTATGTTTGTTCATTTGTTCATTGCTTATTTACTTTGCAATTATTGGATGATAATGATTCATTGATATAACACTTGGATTATATGGTTAAAAAGGATTAAATTGCTCTATTACTGATTCACCCCCCCTCTCAGTAATCCAAAAATTGGTATAAGAGCAAGTTCCTTCAGAAATCAATTTAACCACTGAAAGGAAGATCATGGAGAGTACCAATTCATATAAAAATGGAATACCATAGTTTGATGGACATAAGTATGTTTTTTGGATCATAAGGATGAGGACATATATACATGCACATGGATTTCAAGTTTGGAAATCAATTGTAGATGGATACACAGCACCAACAATTCCACCAACAAATGACAAAGTAGTAAAACTTGGTGAAAATAATTCCAAAGCCACAAATGGACTTTTGAATGGTCTCAGTTATACAGTATTCACCAAAGTTGCACACTGTAAATCCGCTAAAAAGATTTGGGACAAGCTTCAAAATATTTATGAAGGAGATACAAAAGTCAAAGCAACAAAGCTTCAGACTTACAGAGGTCAGTTCGAACAACTAAAAATGAAGGAAGATGAATATATCGCAACCTACTTCTTACGAGTCGATGAAACAGTGAATGCAATTATAGGATTGGGAGAAGAAATTGAAGAATCTGTAATTGGTCAAAAGATACTAATATCTCTTCCTATGAGATTCAACCCTAAGACTCGGATCTGGACTCAATAAGCATGGAAAAACTGCATGGAATCTTCACAGCATATGAAATGAGAACTGAGCAGGAAAATCCAGATGTAAAAGAAGCAGCCTTCAAGGCATCCAAAAGATCAAAGCAAAATAAAAAGGAACAAGAATAATATAGCAACAACAATGACGTCTCGAAAGATGATGAAGAAGTGGCCAACTTCGTCAAAAGACTAAACAAGGGAACCAACATTAGGTATAGAGGTAAGATCCATTTTTTTTTTTTAATTGTGATGGTATTGGTCATTTTTCTAACAAATGTCCTCATAAGAAAAAGAGAAATGATGAAGGTTACTCAAAAAGAAAACGCACATATAAAGGAAAAAGAACTACAAAGAAAGTTTTCAAGAAAAGCTTATACACCAAAGAAGACATCTCATCATCAGATGAAGATGAAGTCAATGATAATGAGACAGGAAGAGTTCTATTCATGGCAGTAAAAGACTCTGACAAAGAAGACTCCGAAGAAGAATATGAAGAAGCCGAAGAAGAATGTGAAGAAGTCGAAGAAGAAATTGAAGAGACAAAAGTTAACTATCAAGAAGAATTAATCTGTGCCATAGAAGTTATCAGAAGAGAAAAGAAGAAAAAAAAGAAATTTCAAGTAGAACTAGAGAAGAAAAAGGACACTCGATAACTAGAACAAATCATCAAAAAATTGAAGGTTCAAATAGAAGAAGATAAAATAATTGAAGAAGCACTGAAAGAACAACTAGAAGAAAATGACAAGATCATTGGAAACTTGGAAGCATATGTTGTCACACTAAGAAATGATATTCAAAAGAAAAATATGCAGAATAGCTCAAAAGTTCAGAATGACATTATCAACAGTCAAAAATCTCATCTTAACAAGTCCAAACTTGGATACAATCAGACATAAAATGGATCAAGCTCCAAAACAACAGAGAAAGAAACAAATCCAAAGAGCTATGCAGAAACAATCAAAGAGGATAGGAATATATACAAGGAAGATTACAGGGACACTCCTCCACCAAGAAGATTCAGATTTCAGAATCAACATCAGATAGATAGGCCTCAAGAAGAAGAAGGATTCATAAGAGCACCTCCTTTCAGAAGATCTTCAACTCCCAGGTATCAAACTGTATTTTTTGGTTTATGTTTGCATGTAATAATTTTGGATATAAAGCTGTGAATTGCAGAGCTAACAACAAGAATAGTAACACCTTTGAGAGTTATACACAAAGGGATTATTCAAGGAGACCTAGTGACACACAAAGAAGAAGTTACAATAGGTTTGAATCTTTGAGCACTGAAGTGGAATGTTACAAATGTAACAATTTTGGACACATGGCCAAGGATTACATAATGACAGTCCCTTGTAAAGAACCTCAACAGAATAACAACAGTGATAGACAAGAACTTCAGAAAATGACATGGATAAGAAAGCAAGATCAATATAACAATGAAGAATGCACAGTCTCTCTACAAGCTAAGAAGAAGAAACATGGTTGGTATGTTGACAGTGGATGTTCAAAACACATGACAGGTGATAAAGACAAATTTCTTACATTATGAAAAGAAAAAAATGGATCAGTCTCCTTCGTAAATGATAATTCATCCAAAATCATTGGAGAAGGCATAGTCTGAATTGGGAATAAGAATGAAAAGACACAAAATGTTCTACTGGTAGAATATATGAAACTTAATCTTCTATGTGTGAGTCAAATGTGTGACCAAGGTCATAAACTTACTTTCGATTCAGAAAAGTGTGAGATAAGAAAAGAAGGTTTAGGGAAATTGGTCGGTACAGCTGTAAGAACTTAAAACAACATATATGTGTTAAGTGAAATTTGAAATGAAAAGTGTTGTATAGGAAAGGAAGATGAAAGTTGGCTATGGCATAGAAGAATGGTTCACATGAATTTTGATAACCTTGTCAAAGTCAGCAAAAGAGAAGCAGTCAGAGAAATGCACCAGATCACGAAACCAACCAACACTTTATGCAAGCATTGTCAACAAGGAAAACAAATAAAGACCAGGTTCAAATCAAAGGAATATTCAACAACAAGACCACTGGAAATTGTGCACACTGATCTAGTTGGACCAACTACAACAAAGGGCTTAAAAGGTGAAAAATACTTTATGTTATTAGTTGATGATTATACAAGAATGACTGCAGTTTGTTTTCTCAAGAACAAGTCAGAATCTTTTGAAAACTTGAAGATCTACAAGGAAATGGTTGAAAATGAGATGGATTCAAGAATCAAATGTTTGAGATATGATAATGGAGGAGATTTCACTTCAAACGAATTTATGGACTACTGTAGAAGTCATGGAATAAAAAAACAATTTTTCGTTGCTAGGACACCTCAACAGAATGGAGTTGTTGAAATAAAGAACATGATAGTGCAAGAAATGGCTCTAACAATGCTAATGGATTCCAAATTGACACATATATTTTGGACACAGGCAGTGCATACAATAGTTCACGTTCAAAACAAAGAAATGCTCATAAACAACACTGATAAAACTCCCTACGAGTTATAGAAAGGAAGACTAACAAATGTGAAGCATTTCAGAGTTTTTGGAAGCAAAGGCTACATCAAAAGAGAAGATGGCAGAATGAGAAAGTTTGACTCTCGTGTGGAGAAATGAATACTTGTTGGTTACTCAATTACAAGGAAAGCATACAAGTGTTACAATCTAAGATTGAACAAAGTTGTGGAAAGCTTCAATGTAACAATTTTTGAAATAGGCATACCATAATTAAAGGAAGAAGAAAAAAAATCAATGGAACAACTTTTCGAAGAAGAAGATGAAAAAGAAGTAGAAGAGGAAGATGAAGATGAAGAGAATCCGATAGAAGCATAAGAGCAAGTTCAAAAAGTATATCCAAAGACCCCTAGCAAATGAGTACAGAAGAATCATCCTTTAGATCAGATTATTGGAAACAAAGATGCAAGAGTTGAGACTAGAAGAAAAATCTGTTCACCAGAACAAACACATCTAACACTCTTATCTACAATTGAACCAAACTATTTTGAAGAAGCCAACAAGGATGAATTTTGGAATAAGGCCATGGATGAAGAATTGGATCAAATAGAGAAAAATGACACTTGGGAATTGGTTCCAAGACCAAAGAATAAGAATGTGATCGGCACAAAATGGGTTTTCAAGAATAAATTGAATGAAGATGGATGTGATCGGCACGATTTCAAGCAGCACCAAAGGAATCACATGTATTAGCAGTAAAGAGGATTTTCAGATATCTCAAAGGAACAAAAGAGTTTGGCTTAAGGTATCCAAAAGGAAAGGGTGTATCACTTATTGCCTACACAGATGTAGATTGGGCAGGTTGCATTGATGACCGACGAAGCACCAGTGGAGCAACGTTCTACTTGGGTGAGTGTTTAGTATCATGGTTAAGAAAGAAGCAACCATAAATATCCTTATCTATAGCCGAGGCAGAGTATATTGCAACAACAACATGTTGTACACAGGTTCTTTGGATGAAACAAACTTTGACAGATATACAGGTTGAGTATGATGAACCCATTCCAATATATTGTGATAATACAAGAAACCATCAGTATCTCAAAAAACCCGGTGATGCACTCCAAAATGAAGCACATTCCAATCAAGTTTCACTTTCTACGGGAACAGGTTGCATAAAAGAACATCAAAGTTGAGTATGTGGGAACAAAAGAACAAGTGGTAGACATCTTTACAAAACCACTTCCATGGGAAGCCTTTGAGTATCTTCGCCAAATACTTGGAGTTATTTCTACTCCAAAATGAATGCTTTTTGAATGCTTATCTTATATGTATTATATGTACACGAGGAAGCACCATAAGAGGACAATTTAGTCAAGGGGAACAACCCCAGATGGAAAGATACCTTTGCCATTGATGACAAAGGGGGAGAGATTTATCAGATGCAGAGGACATAGGCATGGTTTCGGGGGGAGAAGATTTATCAGATGCAGAGGATAGAGGCAAATTTATCAGATACAGAAGACAGAGGCATAGTTCCAGGGGGAGCATGAGTGATATGATTTCAGTATTGCATCAGAATGTTGTCATCAATGCCAAAGGGGGAGATTGTTGATTAAGGTTGGTTGTCATTGATGTCAACCCTTGAAGAAAGCCTTGCAGCACAAAGGTTTGGGTAATGGACCCAATATTGTTTTATGTAAATATGACTCATTATTGTCTTGTCATGGTCGATAAGAAGTAAAGATGGATGAACTCCAAAGTGGTCCCCTTATGGTGAAAGCCCTCACGGGAAGACGCTTTGTGGAGTAATAGAACCCATGCTTAATTGTGGAATAATGAGATCCTATATGGATAGTGATTGTCATTCCATTTCCGTTGGTATGTGGAACGTCACATAACTCCTCACGGTTAGAGAATTATTGCCATGAGAAGTTGGAGACCCCATGTTTGGGTAATGGACCCAAGTTTGTTTGATGGATAACGGTATGAGTTATGATATATTTTCAGATAATACTATTCTATATGGATAGTACAGGTCATTCCATTTCTGGTGGTATGTGGAACATCACATAACTCCTCATGGTTTGAGAGTTATGGCCTTACGAAGTTGGAGGACCCTCATATGTCATCTAGAAGCCCCAAAAGGTCAAAGTAGTCAAAGTGGTTTAAGAGATTTTAAAAGGTAAATAATAAAGTGAAGTAATGAGTGTATTATAATTCAAAGTGAATACAAAATAAATTATTTCAATAATAAATTTAATGGAGAAATTAGAAGTGGGTTAAACCTAAAATAAGGAAAGTGGGGCCAAGTGACCTAGAAGATGTTTTTAAGGAAGCTACTTGGAGAGTATAAATAAGAGGCAAGGCTCTCTCATTTTAATCACACTTAAGAATATTGAATATATATAGGTGTATGAGGTAACCAAGGACATATAAGCCAAAATTCAAAGGGAAGGTGAAGAAAAGAAGGCCGAAATGCAAGGAAGGATAAATTCTTTTGATGGTGCTTTCTAAGGTATGTTATTTAAAGGTCATCTTACCATTTTCTCTATAAATTTTTTTATGTAATGATTCAGACCATGAAATTGATATTCCATTGAGAAAACATATCCAAGTATCTGTGGTAAAAAAATCATCTTGTGGGTTATTCTATTTTTGGAGTTATACTCCGTGGAAAACAGGGTTTGTGGCTAGTCCTGAAACTAGTCAAAAACATGTGTTTCGGGTAAAAATGTCATAAATTATTCATAACATATCCAAATTCAGTGACACCAAATGTGTTGTTTAGGGTAAATTATTTAGTATGCTATGTAACAATTTCATATCAATTCAAAAAATATTCCGTGCAGGGCACGCTCTACAAGGCCACTCTCTAGAATAAGACAAAATTCAGCAAGGTATGCCATTTTTGCTATAACTCCTTTTCTGAGAGGTTCCAAGTAGTGAAACTTGGAGGAATTGAATAAACCACACTGAAGAACATTGTGTATCAGTTTCAGATATTTATATATTACAAGTACAAATTTATGATTACTTAAAGTTAGGGTTGTTGACTAATCCAAAACTAGGCATGTGAGACTAAAGAAAAGTTTGATGAAAATGTTAGTCTCTTGTTGTTGAAGTTAAGGAAGGTTTGTAGGAATGTGATCATATACATCAGGTCTATTAAATATCTACAAATCATATTTGGATGATGAAATTGATGAGGGCTTTTAGTTGAGGTACATGTTGAGTACATGGTTGAGACAAGTAGTTGATGAGTTGGCACATACATGAGGTGTATAGTTCATGATGTTGGTACATATTGATGAGTAGTTGACACATGATTGGTACATACATAGTACATGCTTGAATGCACTTGTTTATGGTACAAGTTGATTACAGGTTATTTGGTACAGGTTGGTACATGGTTGATGCACTTGTTTATGGTACAGGTTGATTACAGGTTGAGGTACAAGTTGAGGTACATGTTGATGAATGGTTCATGCATGGTTTAGATTTATTGGTACATGTTTACATCGATATATCTCACAATGATAGGTTTATAGTGGTTCCATCATTCTACTTCTACTTCAGGGTGGCAGGACGAGGCAAGGACATGTGGTTGTAGCCACCTTCCGGTTGTAGCCAGAGAACATAGGGTATTGTAGCCTCCTTTTGGTTGTAGCCAGAGAATTGGGGAGTTGGAGCTTCCCTCATATTGTAGCCTGAGAAACTAAGGGGTTGGAGCCTCCTTCCAGTTGCAGCTGGAAAACAAAGGAAGTTGGTGCTTTCAATGAATGTAATTCTTCAAGACATATAAGAAAAATAATTCTGTGGTTTTCTCCCGATTTGGGTTTCCATGTAAAACACTGGTGTACTGTGTATGTGTATGTTTGTTCATTTGTTCATTTCTTATTTACTCTGCAATTATTGGATGATAATGATTCATTGATATAACACTTGGATTATATGGTTAAAAATGATTAAATTGCTCTATTACTGATTCACCCCCCTCTCAGTAATCCAACATAAATGATTTGTTATTTTTTTTAATAAATAATGGCACAGAACCTATGGAATCATGCACGAGGAGGATATTATTTCATTATGGAATCGCTCATGCATTTCGTAATATATGCAGGTTATCTTTCTCTACAGTTTCTGCTACCACAATTGTATATTCCATTGTGCCATGTTCTTGGAATGTATTAACTACCCAAGCCATGGAATAATCTTTTTGACTCTGTTGCTGCATAGACACAGATTGCATTTTGACTATTTTGATTATGAATAATAATTGTAGCTATTGTTTTCTTGCCGGTATATCTAGATATATATGTAACATCCCCATTTTCAAACCCCAAACTAGTGATGAATATTGTAATTGTGATGTATGACCTAAAGCCAAAGCGATGTAATATGCCAATAATGTAACTTGAATATAATGAATAAAATGTATTTCCAACTGCATATGGACACAAACAGATATTGGGGGCTAAGTATCTAAAAGAGGGGGAAGGGGTCCAATGCGGAGGGGGGAGAGTTTACCAATATCTATTAAACTGAAATCTATTTCTTATTTCCTTCTAAATTATCCTTACTACGAACCTTCCATTAGTTGTTGAGTGTTCTAGAGCCCAATCATTGAATTCATGTAAGAGGGTGGGTGTGAGAGTCACATCTCATAGTTATTGTGAGCATGGGGGCTAAGTACAACCAGCTTGGGGAAGAGTGGAAGTCAAACAAGCAAGAAAAAGAAAGGAAATACCATATGGGTAGGAGACTAGAATTATGCATTCATATTTTTGCATTGAGAGTTGTTTTTACATGGAGTTTTCAGTCCAAAAATGGATTTATGAGTGTTGAAGCTTGAAGAAAGATGTTCGGGGAATGTTTGGATCTATTGGTTCTTGAAGAAAGAGGATGCGTTCCTAGAAGTAATAAGCTGTTAGAATTTTGCCAAGGAAGCACACATTTTGTTGCTGGGCAAATTTGTGTTTGCAACTGTGGAATTCCCGAAGTCTCATAAAAAATAATTCATGTCCAACTTGTACTAGAATCCCTCGAGGGGATTGGAAAGCCCCGAGGGACTTTGAGTAGTGAAGGGGGATTCCATCCCTTGGGTTGTGCAGGTTGAGGGGAAGTGTGTTGGTGGAATGGAATTAGTTGAGAGTTTAACTGCTGAAAGGGGGACATTCACAGTCCTTAGGGACCTCCGTCTCTTGTGGATTCATACCCCCAAATTGGAGGTGTATTGTTGTTGAGAAATGGAACAACAAGGCTATGGTTGGGAGGAAAATCTGTCATCTATAACAAGTTGCACATTTTATAAGATAAGTGTTCTATTTGTTGTATTTATTCATGTATAATGATGATATAGCTACTGTGCAATTTACTCTGAAATATATTTGGTTATTATGGCTTGTTGGGAGCATAATAATGCATTTAAATCCCTGTTTATATGGTTGAATGTTGTTGTATGTTATTTGGTTGTTGCTATGCACATTTGAGTAATTGTATTTACATTTTTATTATGGAAAACTGAATGAACTTGTATTTCATGTTGTGTTTTATTTTTCGCATTTAGATGTAAAAAAAATTAAAATAAATTATTTGGTCGTTTTAGTAGTGGCCTGACCCAACTAGGGGTTGGGTACATTACATATTGGTATCAGATATTATGGTTCAACACTGAACCCATATGGGCCAAGAACCAGTGCGGATTTGGGTAAATTCACTATTACAGACTTTGGTCTGAGCGAATTTGAGGAAAAATGGTGATGAACCATAGCGAAAATCCTCAAATTCGTGGGAAAATTTGAGTTTTGAATTACCTAGTAATGTCCGAGGTTTTTAATGGCATCAATCGACCAAGTTATAGAGTTAAATTTGACCTATCAGGTTGGTTTTCACATTTTAATGGTTGTTGCAGAGTTACAGGAGGTTCAATAAATTGATGACCGAGATCACGTTTGATCGCGAGATTAACAACCAATATTAACCTTGATAAGTTTAAAAATTTGTAAGGTTTAGACTATTTGGAAGGTTGAACAAATCAACGATCGAGATTCAATTTTGGTGGTTGGAAGTTGAAGGGATCGACGACCCAGATTTACTGGGATTGTGATAAAAAAATTTCTAAGGGTTGAAGTTCATTGAAATATTTCATCAATGGCCGATGGTCAAATCGACGAGATTTTCAGAAGAGTTTTAAGTTTTCCAAAATAATTTTTCGATGGCTGATGGTTAAATCAACGAATTTGGTGAAGAATTGGGTTCAGCCAAAATAATTCTCCGATTGCCGACGATTGATGGTCGGGGATCAATAGATTTTGGAAAATGTTCCACGTGCCCAAAAGAAACCTTCGATGGATGATGGTCGACGATCAAGTGTCGGTAGAGTTGGGTCAATTTTTCTTTTTAGTGTCGAAGTTCACCAAGAAAATTCATTAATGGTCAACGGTCGGGGATTGAATGATCCAAATTATTTTGGGGAACAATATGAAGGAATAAATATAACATAGATATAACAAAAAATTACATAGATATATGGAAAGGAACAAAGTAATATAGTAAATATCAGATTCTGTTAATGACTGTTTGAAATACAAAAGAAAGTAAAATGCAAAAACACATAAGCTAGCTAGAATGGTGGTAGCTTATCTATGAGAGAAGAGTTTTCGGCTACGCTCATTCGCAAGAAGATGAGTAAAATGACGCTTAAAAGGAATTTTTAACATAAAACATAAATGAGAAGACCCTAAACATCCAAAACCCTAACCTCGGGAGATGAAATGCCAAAAGGTTTGTGGGCTCGATGGGGGTAGTTGATACGTCAAGTTCCCAAGGACGCAACTTTTGCATACGATATGCATTTGGGGCTCTCGATACACTGTTGGAAAGGTGTAATCGAGGAGTACATATTCTATTCAGCCTAACATATTCCTTTGGCTACATTCTAGGTGTTGTCGAGCCCAAAAAACATCATTTAGGGCCTCAAAACGACCTCAAAAGTTTGGGACCCGAAAAACTGTATAAAAACTGCCAAAATGGAAACTGGTATTTGATTCAATGGAATAGGTGGGTGACCACCGATATCCACTTGGATCATTCCTCCCCCCTTAGGAAGAAATTGTCTCCACCGTGTCAATTTCTTGCATCAGATGAGGAAACTTCTGTTGAATCCGACTCCTGGTGAGCCACTTTCCATGATGAGGAAACTGCCCTGCTTTGATGACCCGATGGAGTTTGATAGTATGCTGGTAGGTGTCCTTTGACTTGGTGTCTATGATCCGATAAACTATCTCCTGTTCAATTTATGAATGATTTAGTTCTGTAGGGTCCAACTATTTGGTCGCATCTGAAGTGTCTAGGAGAGGTGGAAAATATGGTCAGAGCAATACCAAATTAAATACCAGGTGCAAGCCATGGAAAGGAGGAATACTTAATTCAAAATAATTCTCAACCACAACCTTGGTGATGGTGTAAGGCCTATATTAGATTTGGCACAATTTCCTATGGGGTCCTATGAGACACTCTTTTTGCAAATGCAACCGGACCTTATCTCCCACCCGGAATTTGTGTGGTACCTGATGTTGATCGTGGCACTTCTTGTACTTGGCATTGTATTTCTACACAATATCATGAACTTGTTGTTGGATGTGATGGATGCACTCAACAAATTTGGCTACCCAATAAGCCTTAGTCTGAGCATGGGAGGACTCTTCCTCTGTGACTGCAATGGGTAGAGCTATGTCAATGGGGACCAATGGTTGAAACCTCAATGACACCTGAAAAGGGTTGTGGCCAATAGAAATGTGGAGGGATTTGTTGCAGCTATGTTGAACATAAGGAAGGATTTCATCCCATGTGTGTGTATATTTGGAATTATACATCCTCATGATATGAACAATCATCATGTTGACTAACTCTGTTTTTCCATCAGTTTGTGGGTGGAAGGAAGTCATTTTGGTCAGCTTGGTTTCCATCATCGACCCTAGGATAGACCAAAAATTTCTTAGGAAACTATTTTCTTGATCAGAGATAATAGTTTATGAGAGCCCAAAATGAACCCAAACATGTGTGAAGAATATCTTAGCATTGGCCTTGACTATGATTCTCTTCTTGCAGGGTGCCAAAATTTCCATCTTAGAGAATCGATCAATGACCACAGAGACACAGTCATTCCCATGCTTAGTTGAAGGCAGACCGAACATGTAATCCATGGAGATGGACTCCCAAGGCCTATTCAGAGTAGGCAGAGGGGTGTATAGCTCCTGTTACTTGATGGTGGGCTTGGAAATGGTGTAGGAAATGCATGATCTGATGCACTTGCAAACATATTGTTGAAGTTTCAGCCAATAAAAATTATTTTGTAGTACCACTACTATATTTTCTACACCAAAATGTCCCACTGCCCGACTGTAATGAGATTCCCAGATCAGTTTGGCACACTCTCTTGAAGGAACACATAAATGGATTAGATGGCATAACAATCCATCCCGGAGATAAAAGTTGAGAACTATTTTTCTTGTGCTCAATGTTTGATAAGCAGTAGCGAAGTTAGAGTTATTATTGTATAATTGTGGCCATCTAGATGTCTCATGTCCACAAGAGTTAAGAACTGTGGTTAGTGCTGCGACCGGGGGAAGAATGGGAAAATATGTGACATGGTTGGTGCTACCCTTATTGTACTTGATATTCAAGTGGAATTGAAGAAGGTACATGGCCCACTTCTGATGGCGGTCATTCTGTAACTTTCCTTGTGTCTGCATGAATTGCATAGGCCTGTGATCAATGTGGATGATCGTTTCCTTCCCCAAAATGTAATTCTTCCATTGTCGACATGCCTACAAAATGGAGCACATATATTTATCGTAGGTGGGGTATCTACGAACAACATCAGATAGAGTTTCACTGTTATAGGCTACCAGATTCCCATGATGATTGAGGACTACACCGATAACATAATATGAAGCATTTGTCTCAATCTCAAATGGTTGTTGTAGGTCTGCAAGAATGAGGAATGGTTTTGAGCAGAGGCATAATTTCAAATCCTTGAATGCTTTATTTTGGGGTGCAGACCGCACAAAATTAACCTTCGCGTCACCTGGCTTAGGGACCAAGAAATATGAGAGAACCCCAACATAAACCACTGATAGAAGTTGGTGAGGCCCAAGAAGATGCAAAGCTCGACCATTGTCTTCGGGGTCGGCCAATAAAGAATGATTTGGATCTTGGATGGATCCACATGTACACCTTGCTCATCCACGATGTATCCCAAATATTGGATTCTTTGCATGCTAAAGGAACACTTCTCCAAATTGGCATATAACCTATGTTGTTGCAGGGTGGCCAATACCTGCTGAATATGCTCCAAATGTTCCTCCCAAGTTTTGTTGAAGATGAGGATGTCATCGAAATATACAACCAAAAAGGAGTTTTTGAATGGCCGTAATATATCATCTATCATCTGAATGAATGTGGTCGGGGCATTAGTCAAGCCGAAATGCATGACCAACCACTCAAATAGGCCTTCTTTATACTTGAAGGCTATCTTCCAAACATCAATTTTATCAATCGACACCTGGTGCTAGCTTGAATTCAGATCAATCTTACTGAAAAAATTGGCTCCCTTGAGATGATCGAGAAGATCATCAATATGGGGAACTGGGTACCAGTTCTTGACTGTTATCTTGTTCAAGGCTCTGTAATCAATACAAATTCACCATGTCCCATCCGTCTTCTGTACCAAAACAATTGGGTCCCCACAAGGTGAGGATCTTGGTCTGATGTGGCCTTTCATAATTAGCTCATGGATCTGACATTTGATTTCTTCATTCTCCATAACAAAATGAATGTATATAGGGAAGGTAGGAAGAGGAGAACCAGGTGTCATATCAATGGAGTGCTTTACCTGACGGTGCACATGCACCCCTGTAGGCGAGGTGAATATGTCTTTATACTCCTCTACTATTTCATCCACTTGTTGTTGTTGGGTAGAGAGAACCTGTGTAGAGGTTTTGGAGGTTGTAGTGACTCTTTGTTCACCTTCTGATCAAACCACATAGAGGAAAAATATCCCAGTATGAGAGAACACCTTTCTGCACTACTTCGTAGAGATCAAGGATACCACAATGTTTGGTACTACTTCCGGTACCCTGTAGAGTTGATCTCCCAAAGTAATAATGACACTACGAGGTCTAGATTCATAAACAACATGATGTTTCCAAATATATGGTTTTCCTATAAAAACATCACAAAATTCAAGGGGGGAAACATCACACAATACCTCATCTTTGAAGGGTTTGATGCAATAGTGTAGGAGACATTGTTGGATGATGTGAATGTCCTGTCCCTGGCTAAGCTAATCGATGGTGTATGGATGAGGATGTGACATAGTTGTCAAGTTCAACCTATTGACAACCTCTGTTGAGATAAATTTCTTCTGGCTACCACTGTCAATAATGAAATGGAGTGGGGTTCCCTTCACCCACATTTGTGAGTGGAAAAGGAACTCCCCTTCTTCAGGCTCCTTCGATTCCTCTAGCTGGACTTTTGTGGTAGTGATGGTGACATTGGGTTCTGCATCAATGATACATTTTCCATTTTTTGGTTTTGAATTAGAGTCTGAGTCAACATCTAACCTTAGGGATTTTGTCTCAACCAAAAAAATTGTTTGGAGTGACATTCATCAATATTGTGCCAAGGGATTTTGTGGAACTCACACCATTTTCTAGTCTCCTTCTTCGATTTCCCATTACCATTCTTTGTTGGTGGCTTGGGCTGGTTATCTTGGGGTTGGACATCCTTTCTCTGTCCTTTGGCCTGGTATTTAGGAACACCCTTAACATACTTTGTTTGTTGCATATTTGCAGACCCGAATTCTCACTTGTTCTGCTGCTTGAACTTCTGCTCGATTTTGACAACATATCGGTAAACGACTCTCAATGACGAGATGTATAGAAACTCCATTTTGGTTTGGATGTACCTATGCAAATCCCCATGGAATTTTAGGATGAGATGCTACTTAGAGTCTTTGATACCCATCTTGGTGCGCAATGTATGGAAAGTATTGGTGAAATCCGACACTGTTTGGCCCCTCTGTTGGTGCAATGTGGTCAATTTAATGTACTGGTCATCATAAATTCCAACAAGGTAATATTGTTCCTTGAGGGAATCAACAAAATCCTCCCAAGTGGGTCCTGGCCCAAAAATTACAGACTCATCCTCAACATATTTCTCACAGTAAGTATCCCACCAATATCTAACATGGGGAAGGGACTTAAGGAGCGTGAATGTGATCTTTTCACTGTTGGAAAAATTGTGGACAAAGAAATAACCCTCTAGCATATTTAACCATTTTTCCAAAGCATTGACGTCTACCTGACCTTCAAATAAAGGAATATCAAAGTTAAGTTGTACCTTGAATGGCGTTGCACCTCTGAAATGACTGTTGGTTGAATATGCCTCCATTGTTGTCGACAGTCGTTGAAGGATCTAGGTGAAATTATCCATCATCTTGTTCCGTTGTCGTGCAAGGGCTCCCTTGAGCAAAAATTTGAAAGGATCTCTTGTCTAGTCATCCCTATTTTATTCCACCATGGAAGGCTGCTTGGGAGTGTGAAATTGGTTGTACTCAAGAGAAACAAGCTCGAGACCCATATCTCTATATACCTTGACCGCGTCGGGGACATGCACTAAAAATGCTAAGGAACAAACCAATCTGATACCACTGATCCAGATTATTTTGGGGAATGGTGTGAAGGTAGAAATATAAAAAAGATATAACAAATAAGTACACAAAGATATGGAAAGGAGCACAATAATACATTAAAGCTCAGATTCTATAAATGATTGTTTGAAATACAAAAGACTGTAAAATGCAAAAGCACACAAGCTAGCTAGAATGGTGGTAACTTATCTCTAAGAAGAGATGTGTTGGCTATGCTCATTCGCAAGAAGCTGAGTACAATGAGGCTCCAAAGGCCTTTTTAACATAAAAACTAAATGATAAAACCCTAAACATCCAAAACCCTAATCTCGGGAGATGAAACACCCAAAGGTTTGTGGGCCTTGATGGGGGTAGTTGATACGCCAATTTCCCATGGGAGTAACTTTTGCATATGATCTCCTTTTGGAGTGCTTGATAAACCATTGGAAAGGTATAACCTAGGAGTACATATCCGTCTGGCCTATCATCTTCCTCAGGTTACAAGTTAGGCGTTGTTGAGCCTAAAAAACATCGTTTAGGTCCTGAAAATGGCCCTAGAAGTTTGGGACCCAAACAACTGTAAAAAAACTTCCAAAATGGAAACTGGTCTTTGAGCCAGTGGAATAGGTGGGTTTCCACCAATATCCACTGGTATCATAGGAGGAAATTGATGAAGGTTTCATGCATCCAAAGGGGATTTCTAATGGCCAATAATAGGGTATCGACAAAAAATAATGGGAGTTTTCATTCGGTCAAGGGAAATCTCAAATCATTAATGGCCAATGATTGGGAATTGACAGACAGATTTAGTGGAGAGTTTTAATCCTTCCAAGAGAATTGGATGATCGTCAATGAAGGAAAAGAGGATGATGACATCATCATCCACATGTCATGCCACTTCAATGTCTACGTGTCAGACTGCATCAGCATAATTACCACATCAACAAAGGGATGGCCGATCACTGATGGTTGGGGATCAACAAGATTTGTGGGCAAGAATTTGTTGAGGAAATTCTTCGATCGTTAATGGATGATTATTGGACATCACAGAGATTCACGAGAATTCTTGTTTTTCCAAGAAATTTCTCCGATGGTCGATGATCGGGCATCAGAGAGATTAACGAACAATTTTGGTTTGCGAGGAGGAATGGTCAATGACCAATGGTTGATGATCAGGTGTTGGGGATATTGGTTGGAAAGTTGTATTTACAAAAAGAAATCGCTGATCATCGATCGTTGATGGAGAACGGATCGACAATCCATATTTCTTCCAATTTTAAATCGATGAATCATATAAAAGGACTGTTAAAACATTAAAAACAATCAAATTTCTATGATTTTTTTGGGGTTTTGAAGGTAATTAACTTGCGGGACGATTTTGAAGCCCTAAATAATGTTCTTAGACAATCAAAACCCATGAGAAGAGAGTGGTCACAAAATAGAGCTCGTATGAGAAAGTTAAAGCCAAAATAGTAAGGGTAAAATTTTGGTACTGATTTACTTGCAGAGGGAATAAATCCTTGCTAAGAATCCCTTTTGGGGCACATGAGTAGTCTGTGAAAATATTATGATCCATAGAAGACAGTAATGGAGACAGATTTGGGTATGTAAAAATGTGTAGAAAGAGAATTAAGTCACATGTAGCATACAAGGATAAATTGGGAAAAATAGTTAAAACTTCTCTAGACCATAAATTTCCACCCGGAGCTCAAAATTTAGAAAACAAATAGTTGTTGGAAAGGTATTGAGGAGGTGAAGACATATATCCACCCATAAGTTTTATTTGGGTAATTTTTTTTATCAGAAATTGATAAAATATATTTCTGTAGTAGTAAAAGAGTGGAAATTGCAACATTTAAAATTACAACTTGTAAATGTTGTAACTTTTCACTCATAACTCAGAATGAGGCATGGGTACAACTGTTAGAAATTTGTTTCGCAGAAGGATGTATTTAAGGAATTGGATTTTGGAATAATGCGTTCATATTCTTCATAATTTGAAATTAAGAATGACCTGTAATCTAATTAATAAATATTTTACAATATGCTTAATTCTAACGATAATTATTACATGCACATTGTTGGTCCCCTGTTTTGACCATGATCTTTGCCCATACTACTTACCATTGACCTCCAACTATATGCCAGTATCACCCTTTTTGACCTCCTTTTGCTATAATCAACAGCCCTTTCCCACTCAAAGGGGTCACCTAAGGTAT
>ML783162.1:2147083-2179098 GCA_009831015.1 Picea engelmannii | reverse complement strand
TGTATCAGCTCGAAGTATACCAACCCTGGTTCGACAATTTAGTGATTCAGGACACTTAAAAGCTACAATTTAGCAGCCTGACACACATTCTTGCAGAATTAAAGATACAGGAAAGTAGAATTTAGTTCATATATGATAACTAGAGATATGGATTATGCAAAAGGGTCTTACATCTGTGAATAAGAAATCAGAGGGCTACATGTCACGATGGGTAATTTTGAGACTGATTCAAATGGAAGAAGAGAACAGAAAGAGCCTATAACTATGATAAGCCCACAAAAATAAGTGTAGATCTATAGAGCCAATAATGAAAGGATCATGAAAGCTAAAGAGGAGATACTACAAATCCTAAATATGCTGCAAAAGAAAGCCAACAAAGATTTAGGCACAAGGAAAGAAGCTAGTGCCAAACAAGTGGGAGTGTGTAGGTCTCATGATAGGAGGGATGATCATGGAGGATATAGACGATCCATGAGTATTGGTAGGAATCAACATCATCATTCCCTAGGGAAATCAAATAGAAAAACATATGCACATTCAAGGTTGACAAGTATCCCAAGTATATCTCCCATCACACATCAGAGAAGGAGACATGGGTTAGATATCTTGCAAGGGAAACTGAGGAAAATAAAGACACCATCATTTGATGGAGAAAACAAGAAAATCATGGTTTCTAGGAATGAGAAAATATTTCCAATTGCATCAGTACTCATCAAATTCATAAGACATAATTGCATCCTTCAAGGAAAGGCATCTGTGTGGTGGAATCAAATGAAGCAGGTTAAGCACCTTGATGAGAAAATATTTTTTTGGAAGCAGTTCAAGAAATATTTTCAAGAACAATACTTGTCAGAGCAATATTATGAAAATAACATGTAAGAGTTCTTTGAACTCAAACTTGAGAACATGACCATGGATGAATATGAGAGAAATTTCTTGGAACTTCTCAGGTATGTGAGCTTCATTAGAGATGAGAAGGTAAAAATGTAGATATTATTGAGTGGACTTCCATCCTTCTACAAGGATAAAATTCAATTTGATGAGCCCAAGAATATAGAGGAAGCCATAAGGAAGGCAAAGTATTTGTATGAGAAAAATAGAGGAAGGCCAATTTTCCAAAAGGATTGGGACGACAAGAAGAAAGGAAATATAGATCAAAATAAGAAAGGATTCAAACCAACTTTGATAAGGAATAGAAATCAAGCATATCAACAAGGGAAACCATCTCGAGGTGAACAAAAAATGACAGATTCGTTGGGAAAGAGGCCAAGACAACATCCCATAAAGTGTTGGGGATGTGAAGGAGATCACATGTATAAATATTTTCCTCACCGATAAGACAAGATGAATACTTTGCATAGAATAAAGCAAGAGGATATAGTAGAGGATGTGGGAAAAATCATGCCAAGGATCTATGCAGCCTTGGAAAATAGACAAGTAAAATATCAATCCCACATGATTGAAGTGGAAGGTAAGATTGATAATCATCCCATAGCTATTTTAATTGATTCTAGAGATAGTCATAGCTATATAGATCCAAAGCTAGTTTAGAGATTTAAATTGAATAAAAGTAAGCATGAAAAGTCTTGGTTAATTTAGCCAGCTACCAGAACCAAGAGAAGAATTAATGAGCTTCTTAAAGAATACCCTATAAACATGAATGGAATTAACATTAAGACATATTTGAACATCATATCACTGGGGTCTTATGAATTCTTGATTGGTATGGGTTGGATAGAAAAAAATCATGTTGTTTTAGATTGTTATAACAAGGTTTTCACATGTCTTGATGAAGAAGGGAATCCAAGGACAATGAAAAGTATTCCAAGGCCTATATCTGTCTGAGATATTTTAGCATTATAGTTGAAAATAAGTTTTAGAAAAGGGTGCCAGATATATGCAACCCATATGGAAGAGCCAATGAAGGATAAAGAGACAATTCTTGAAGATTATCCAGTCTTGAAGGAGTTTGAAGACGTGTTTGAGGAATTGCCAGGATTTCCACCAAAGAGGGATATATATTTTTTTATTGACTTAATGCCTGGAGATGCCCTAGTATCCAAGAATCCTTATAGAATGAGAAAACCAGAGCTAAAAGAGTTTCAAATGCAGCTAGATGTGTTTTTAAAGAAATGGTACATATTCGCAAGTGTTTCTCTTGGGGTGCCCCAGTTATTTTTGTCAAGAATAAATATGGAACGTTGAGGTTATGTATTGACTTCAGACAATTGAACAAAGTTACAATCAAGAATAAGTATCCTTTGCCAAGATTTGATGATCTTTTTGATCATCTAAAAGGAGAAAAGATATTCTCTAAGAATGACTTGAGATCAAACTATCATCAAGTGAGAATCAAAGAAGAGTATACTAGCAAAACAACCTTTCAGACATGCTATGTACACTATGAGTTTGTAGTGGTGCCTTTTGGGTTGAAAAATGCACCAACTACATTTATGTGTCTGATGAATGGGGTGTTCAAATATTTCTTGGAAAAGTTTGTCATTATATTCTTAGATGATATTATCATCTATTCCAAGATAGAGGAGGAGCATGAGAAGCATTTGAGGATGGTTCTAAAAGTGTTGAGAGAACACCAATTGTATGCCAAATTGAGTAAATGCACTTTCTATCAAAATCATATCCATTATTTGGGTCTCATTGTTTCATAAGAGGGCATAGAAGTGGATCCATAAAATATCGAAGCAATCAAGAGTTGGCTAGTGCTAACAAACATTTCAGAGGTTAGATAATTTATGGGTCTAGTTGGTTACTACAAGAGATTCATTGCGTGATTATCCAAAATTGCACACCCAATAACATCTTTGAAAAATAAAGGAGTAAAGTTTGAATGGAGTGCTAAGTGTGAAAAGAATTTCTAGTTATTAAAGGATTTGTTAACTAGTGCACCTATTTTGAAAGTTGCAGATCCAGATGATGATTACATTGTGTGCATAGATGTATGGAAGAAAGGGTTTGGTGGAGTCATTATGCAAAATGGGCATGTAATTTGTTACGAGTCCCAAAAATTGAAGGATCATGAAATAAATTATGCCACACATGACTTAGAGTTGGAAACCATAGTACATGCCTTAAGATTGTTGAGGCATTACCTCATGGGAACAAAATTTGAATTAAGGACAGACCATAGTGGTCTGAAATATTTGTTTGAACAACTAACAATAAATGTTAGAGAAACTAGATGGTTGGTATTCCTTATTGAATACAACTTTGAAATTAAGGACATAAAGGGAAACAAGAATAAAGTGGCTGATGCACTTAGTAGAAGGGCACATAAAATGCATGCTAAAACCATTAGTATGTACAAGACATATTTAAAATAAATAATTTTAGAGGTTGTAACAATAGATCAACATTATGTGCAAGTCAAAGCAAACTTACAATGGAATGATATACAACATAAATGGAATGGAACTAGTGCGCATCATGGATCAGAAAGTCAAAGTGCTCAGGAAAAAATCCATCGGCTTGGTAAAGGTTTAATGGACCTATTATGGTCCTTAAGATGGTACATGGGAACACGAGGAAGCCATGTGGGAAGCATACCCTCAAATTTTTGAAATTTTTGAAGAAAAATGAATGTACATTTGTACATAGAGAATAAATACTACATTTTGGTAGCTGAAGTTATTGGAGCCAAAACTCTAATATTCTTGTCCAACTAGTGTGGGGTTGAGGAGAAAAGGGAATCACTGGTTGGAATTTTTGCGTGATTCATTAAGTTGCAGAACTATCAAGTATTTTGATGTAATGTTTTTAATATGTCAATGTGTAAACTATATGGTTATATGCACTAAGGAAAATGTAGTTTGTAGGGGGATGGGAATGTAACATCCCATTTCAAACCCCAAACTAGTGATGAATATTTTAATTGTGATGTATGTCCTAGAGCCAAAGCGATGTAATATGTAAATAAAGTAAATTGAATAAATGAATAAAAAATATCACCAACTACAGATGGAAATACATGGAGATTGGGGGTTAAGTATCCAAAAGAGGGGGAAGGGGTCCGATGGGGGGTGTTTGTGATATATTTATTCCTAGAAAATATTTGAATATTTGTTGAAGTAACCAGGATGAGATTGGACAATTTAGGGGTAGAAGGACTAGCTTCCATAACCTCGAAGGAGAAAGTTTCCAAATTAATCCAAGATAGATGGAGAAAACAACAGAGAAATCATGCTCTCTTTGAGACTAAGGAAATATTTTAGCACTCTAATGCTTATTAGGGGTCAAAGGTATCTTATCACGCCTGAGAAAGGGATAATACCATTAGCCAATGGGTTTTATCATGGTATCATAGCCCAAAAATCAAGTGCCAACAAACCTACAATCCGACACTGATCAAACAGTTCTCAAAGTAGGATGATTAATGATCCAGATCTAATTCAAGGTTGATATTAATGGATTTGATTACGCTTTGAAGGGCCCCACAACATCATCATTGGGGAAATATATTTTCACCCCAACAAGAATAATGTCATATTGCCGATGATGACATCGTTGTCGGTGAAATGAAGTTGACATTAGCATGCAGTTATCACCGATCGCCAACAACGATATCCTTCCACTTAAACCTTACATGTAAGACCAATCAACAACCGCCACATGGATAGGGAAAACCCCCAGACATATAGGTCAACATCTCGAAACCAGGTGACATGTGTATTACCTATCTACCACATCAACGCCAACATGAACCAATAACAAAGTGCCACATGTCCAGGGTGACATCATCATAATATTGTTCATGACTTAGTCATTTCTAGATTTTGGTTGATCCTAGATCAACGACTCTCCTGGTTTAGGTGAAATATCAGCGACCCTCACTATTTCAGGGAAATATCAACGACCCTCCCTGTTTCAACAACAAACCAACGACATAGATCAAGTTGGAGTCATCATTGGAAAAATCCACTGGGATTCCCCACCTTAGCTCAAGTTAGAAAGTGTCGACGACGATGTCGTCGTTAGCCCCCAAATATAAGATGAGGAAGCTCTGATAGCTCAACATGTCAGTAGAGCATTCTCAGATCCAACCAGGAGGTGACACATGGACACGTGGAACCTGCCGCATACATGGCTCAATGTATAAAAAATAGGTGACACGTGTCCTATCTGGCTGCCTTGTTAGCACCATTGTGAGACAATAGAAAGCCTCCATGTGTCAGGATGATATTAGAATAATATCACTCATGCCTTAATAACAAGCCTAGCTAGATTATACGACTCTTAGTTGTCTCCCAGATCTTGATGGATGGTCCATATCTGTTTTACCAGCCTTTTAGAGTCCTCTCGTCACAGTCCAATTTGAAGTCCAGAACCCGACCACTCTGATGGGGCACCTATGATGGACGGTCTAGATCTTCTCTTGAATCATTTTCAGCTAGGATCAATTAATGGTATAGATTTTCTCCTAGGTATCGAATCCTCCTGGATATGTGTCATGTCAGCACGCCAGTGAAGCATTGTCAAGGTGAATCAAATGCTCCCATGTGGGCATGTGGAACCCACTAGATGCATAAGTCAATAAATAAAAAATGGGTGACACATGTCTCCCCCCCTACCATGTCAGTGTCATCGTGAGCTAATAGAAAATTTCCACACATCCAGACTTGCATCAATGTGATATATTTTCCTTAGTTGAATTTTTACCTGTGACCAAGCTAGATCGACAACTCACTTTCAATTTTCATCACAAATCGACGGTTGTGATTCGAGTCAATGAAATTATCGGAGCCCTTGTCGTTAGAATTCCTGTTGAAGCCTCAACTCTATGCGTCCGATAGGCCTCACTCCGACAACAGTAAAGATCTCATCCTAGCTCAGATCAAGGGTCAAGATGTAATCTTAGAGCTCCCTCGTTGGAGTCTTGTTTGAATCCTAGACCCCAATTGCTCTGATGGGTGAGACTCCGATCAACGATCCATACTTGATCGAGTTGATCTGATGGCTACTGAGTTTTATGCCCTTGCCGACCTTGATTTCTTCGATGGATTACTAGTAAAATTTAAGCCTCTCTGATGAAGAAGGACCATGTTTAAAGGATCAATGGTCAATATTGATCACTGAGATCGATTCAATGACTACTGAGTCTCATGTCTGTGAAAATTTGATTTGAAGCTCCCATCGGTAGATGAAATTATTACATGGTCTTTTCAGGGACAAAGCTCAAGTGAATATTTTGGCCTATGAATCTCCAGCTGCCCCATGATCTCAACATAATCGATTTCATCAAGTAAAAATAATTCATGCAGTTTTACCACAGGGAAAACCGTTAAAGAATCAAGAAGAAGAAAACAGTTTCAAGAAGCTGGAAGTGGTTTCAAGAAGTAGTTTAGGGCATGAGTGAGAGGAATACAAGAGAATGTAAGCACCCATTTTCAAGTTTGACACTTTGGGTAATTTAAGAGTTTCTTATAACTATATTTGTTTGACCAGAGAAGCCTTGAGCACAATCATTTGATAAATGTAGCAGGAAACCAGAGATTCATCCCCTGTTTTTAAGTTTCAGTTTGTAATTCCTCCATCTATTGTATATGTGTTGCTATAAAGAATCTCCTACCATTTTTTCTTTCTTGTATATTATAAATCCTAGAAAATAGATTATACCTTATGTTTAGTGTTACTACATGTTGTTTAATCCTATTATAGAAATTATTTCCTTTGAATGAACGACCATTTCTTGTTAGTTTCTTTGTGCATTTAAATGATATGCAGAGGGCACCTCCTTGAATTTGAACGCATGAATATGTTAGCTGTTTGAATCATGTGTTTGTTGATATGTTTACACCTGTTATATTTGTTGAATTCTTGATTGCTCAACAAGTTGTTCTTTTCCATAGGCTACACGATTCATTTTTAACTGTTCCCTATATATTTATTCTATTTTTCCTCTAATACCCCATTTCATCCTTCTTTCAAGATTGATTGTATAAGACCCTTGTGGAAAAATGTCTCTGATAGTTGAGAGCATTTGTTAGCTGAACTAAGACTATTTGATGTCCTTTGATTTTAATAAAGAGAGTGGGAAAAAATTCCCAATATTACACAATTTGTTTACTGTAAATCTTGACTTAAGATTCATCTTGAGTCTTGGCCCCTGGGGTTCCTTGACATCGTTCCAATAACAACATGTAAAATATCAAGGGATACCATTAAAAATGGCACCATTTACGAGGATGCAAGTTGAAGAAATCTTCCCTGGGATACAACATTATAAGCTCTGAGACTTGATGGTGAACATGCCTCGGGAACTTGTCTGTTATTATTTCACTCGATGACTCCAAAAAAGGACAACCTGGCTTCTGTGAGAAGACATACCAGAAGCCACCCTGATCCTGATAAGATTCTACTTTATTCTGATCCAAAAAATCTTTTGACCTGGAGGAATATTAGAGAGCGTCATACCTATTCTTATTCAGGTAACCCTTATCTAGAAATCTCTCCTTCTGCTGTTCATCATAATGATGAATCTATAGATTTGACTGATATACTTGAAGATTCACTTTCAGTTTCTAAATTCCCTCCAGAACTGTTAATAGACCTAAAAAATCATCCTCTAGAATTCAATCAAGAAGTCAGTTCTTCCCATTGACCCTTCTTGAAAATCCTTGTTCCTCCTCTGTCCTTTGAAGCCCATAACATCATTCTACAAAATCTCATGGCTGGATTAGGTGGAGGAAGACCCGGGGGAAATAAACCTCCCCCAACACCCATAAATCCTTGGGTCACTTCTATATTTTCCTCATTAAATTTGGCCCAAATTACCCATGATCTCCTTGAGAGTTACATTAAATACCTACCCAAATTTGATGGTGATAAAACCCGCTCAATTGAAGAGAATATAAGTGCTTTGTGAATTTATAGAAGAACAATTTGCATAGAACGATGATGTATTCATGAGACTATTTCTCCAAAATTTGGAGGAGATTTTAGAAAATGGTTTAGAGAATTACCCATTACTTCAAATTATAGTTGGCCAGCTCTAGAAGCTGCTTTTATGAGGCAGTGGGGTGAGAAAAGGGATAACCTATACTACTTGAATGAATTTGGCGCACTCAAGAAAAGAGCCAACGAAACTGCCGATGACTTTAATAGGAGGGTTAATAAGATCTATAACAAGATCCCTGCAGATATAAATCCGTCACAACCAACAACCAAAGTGACTTACATTGGGGGATTTGATGTTTATTTTTCCATGACCTTCAAAGAAATAACATCCACGACCCTGCTAGTAATGCAAGAGGATGCAATAGACATTGAAGGGAATATTATTGCATGAATCAATATGAAGAAAAAACAAGATCGGGAAGAAAATAAGAAGGTCACGGAAGACTACGGGACTTCTGATCCAATTAGAGAACCCCAAGAAGAAAAGATGGATGAGATGTCTATATTGATTAAGAATCTAACAAACAAAATTTTATGATTTGAGATAGAGAATAGAAATGAAAACATAATCCCTCAAGTGGGAGGCACAAGTAATTCTAACCCTAATAAATTCAAAATACCTCCTAATCCACAATGCATGAGAAGGGAGAGAAGAAATGAAGAACAACCCATTCAGTCCCCTATAAAAACCACCAATGATAAGAAATTTATTGAATAAGTAGTGGATGAGGTCTATGATCAATACATAGAATAAATACACCTACTTCAGGATGATAATGATGCCATACACATAACTCAAGATGATTATGAAGGGTCACCAAATCCTAATAAATTGGTGCCTAATTCTCAACACATCAAAGGATCTTTATCCCCAGTTGAGTATATAATTTTTGTTGATGCACTACATGCTGAGATGCATAAGAAGTATGATCTAAAGCCTCAATATAAAGTAGTTGTTGTAGACAGTCAGCCTCAGGCTAAGAAAGCTGGTCCAAAGATGTCTAAATATAAAGCTAAATAGGTGCCAGACATCCCTAAGGTAGATGAAGTTTTGGATCCTATAAAGAGGGAAAAATAAACCAAATAATTTGAGGAATTCATTTCACCTTTTAATATTGAACATGATTTGTCCAAGATAAAGATTCTTGTGCCTTTGATGGAGCTAGATAAAAACCCCTCATACCATAGAAATATTGAGAAAATGATGCAGGGGAAGGGATAAAAAAATCCTCTTGATACTTTGAATGTACAAGATGAGTCTCCTACCATAGATTTTGGTCCTCTTATTGATGAAAGATAAGAATCTATGGCACCCTTCCATGTGACCTTGAATATTCATGATAAGATGTTACACAATTGTATTCTCGATTATGGAGCATTACACAATCTAATGCCCAAAGTAGTCATGGAGAAGTTGGGATTGGAAATAACCAGGCTATATCATGACCTCTATTCATTTGATTCCAGAAAAGTGAAGTGTTATGGACTGATTAAAGACATGGTTGTCACCCTGGGCCAGTTGCTTGTTAAGAGCATTATGATGGACGTGGTGGTGGCTGATGTACCGAAAAATTATGGCATGCTGCTATCCATACATTGGGTACACAAATTGGGAGGAAATATGTAGATGGATATGACTTATGCCACTGTACAAATTTTTGGAGGAGAGCTCAGAAGGATGTACCGAGAAACACATTTTTCTTATGTTGTCAGTGATCATAGCAACCCTGTGAATCATCCCATATATGCTAGTGATGAAGATCTGGGCTGTTGTATCGTGTCTATAAATGAAGAGTACAATGAAGCCCCAATACTTACAATCCTCTTGTAAGCCTCATTGATGAAGTAGATGGAATATGGATTTTTTTTTTTGATGGTGCATGCTCAAAAGAAGGAATTGGAGCTGGTATAATTCTCATCTCTCCCACCAAAAAAGAAATCCATTTGTGTTACAAACTAGAGTTTGAGGCCACAAATAACGTAGATAAATATGAAGCCTTGATCTTAGGCCTAGAGGCAGCGAGAAAGATGTAAATTACCAAGATGGTGGTATTTGGAGATTCATAGCTACTTGTGCAACAACTTAGAGGATCCTATCAAATAAGGCATCCAAGAATGAGGGTGTACAAGAATCATGTATGGTATCTGACTAATAATTGATTAGCCTAGGAACAATAAAGAGGTACAATATTTCCTAGGTAAAATAGGCTTTTTGAGAAGGGTTGTCCCCAATTTTGTTTAAATGGTGAAACATATCACCAACATGTTGAAAAAATATCATGAAGTCAAGTGGATATCTAAGGCTAAAGAATCGTTTCAGTAGATCAAAATGGCCTTGGGAAAATCTTTAGTTCTTATCATCCCAAACTATGATAAATAGTTTCCCATTTTTTTATTTCACTTCAGTTCATACTATAGTTGTTGTGTTGTTGTAGAAAAATGAAGAAAATCAAGAGAAACCCATGGCCTTTTTCAACAAGGCCTTGAGAGATGCTAAGATGAAATATAACAACATGGAAAAAAAAAATATTATGCATTAGTCAAAGCATTAAAGGATTTCAGATATTATATTCTGCATTCTAATATATTGGATTATGTACCTACCAATACTATACAAGACATTCTCACACATCCTAAAAATGTAGGAAAAAGGGGTAAATTGATTGCTAAGATTCAGGAGTATGACATGGAGATCAAGCCCACAAAGATGGTAAGAGGACAAGGACTAGCCAAATTATTGGCTTAATCAAATTTCAAGGTTTTAGACTTGATTTCACTATCCACAAACATTGTAGTAACAAATTTTGAAGATGATGAAACATAAGAACCATCCTTAGAAGTAGATGCCAAATTTTCTCAGTCTGATTGGTATAAATACATCATTTTACTTGAAAAATTTCATCTTCTCACTAGCACAGGATAAATCTAGAGCCAGGTCTATCAAGCTTAAAGCTGTAAAATATTTCATTTTGGGGGGAAACCTATTTTGGAAATACCCAAGGGGAATCCTACTAAATTGCCTCACTGAAGAAGAAACTGAGGGAATACTCATTGAGTTCCATAAGGGTGTGTGTGGGGGTCAACATGCTTGGAGAGCCACTTCATACAAGATCCTTAGAGATGGATATTGCTGGCTCTTTTTATTTTTTGATGTAAATGGCTTGGTCCGAGCATGTGTAGAATGCCAAATGTTTGCAAGAAAGCATAAGTTGCTGCCCCTCCCTCTAAAACCAATCAAAGTTAATATACCTTTCCTACAGTGGGGATTAGACTTCATTGGTGAGATTAATCCAAATTCAAGTGGACAACACAAATGGATTTTGACAAACACAAATTATTTCACAAAATGGGTAGAGGCCATAACTACAAGGGAAACCACATACACAATCATCATAAAGTTCCTATAAGAAAATATCTTGGCCCGATTTGGGTGTCCAAGAAATATTGTGGCTGATAATGCTCAAGCTTTAAAATTTTCTAAATTGGTTAAGTTTTGTCAATATTATAACATAGAGTTGGGACACTCTATTACTTACTGTCAATAGGGAAATGGTTTTGCTGAACCCTCCCATAAGAAATTTATCAAATTTATCAAGAAAATGTTATCTCAAAACAATAAGGCATGGGATTCCCTCCTGAAATATGATGTCTAGGTAGACATAGTTAGCATCAAGAGGGCCATTGGAACTTCCCCTTTTCAGTTGGTCTATGGTTTGGAAGCCATTTTCTCCATTCAAATCAGCCTTCTCGTGATGAAATTACTACAAGATGAGGAGGAAGAATCAAATGACATGTAGAGAAGAATTAATTAGTTGATCGAAGTTTAACAGGTAAGGGAACACTTTCAGATAAAGGCCCAAGTTCACCAAGAAATAATAAAATAAATTCTTGATAAAAGGACCAAAAAAAGAAATTTTATGACAGGGATTTAGTCCTGAAATGAGATTTCCAAAGGGAAGCTAAAGGGAAACATGGAAAGTTCGACAATATTTGGCTTGGACCTTTCCAAGTGGTTGCAATCTAGTATAACAACACTTATGATTTAGCTCAGTTGGATGGATATTTTTTTGGGGCTCCTGTAAATGGGAGGTTCCTCAAGCATTTTTTGCAATACTGATCACTACAAAGTTTTCTTACCCTGTACATAAATAATTCCTTTTCATTTCTATTCATGGGTTTTTAATTTTACTTCATTCACCATTCATTTCTTCAACAAGTAGGTATATTTCTAATGCTATAATTTGTTGAGCATTTTTGTTTCACATATCAGATCAATTTTCAAGTCTAAAATTAGACATGCATGTTTTCGGGTAGAATCCATAACCCAAGAGAAGAAGGCACTTTGTCTACAGTTTTTAGTAGACCACAAGGGCATGATATCCTTGCTGGAGCCAATGTTAGTGATATATTTGTTCCTGAAAAATATTTGAAGGTTTTATGAAGTAACCAGGTCAAGATTGGACAAGTTAGGGGCATACAGACTAGCTTCCGGAACCTCAGAGTCTAAATTTTCCAAATTGTTCCAAGATGGATGGAGAAAAAAATAGAGAAATCATGATCTCTTTGAGACTAAGGAAATATTTTAACACTCTATCATTTATCAGGGGTCAAAGGGAGATTATCATGCTAGAGAAAGGGCTAAGCCAATTAGCTAGGGGGTTTTATCAGGGGATCGTAGCACAGGAACCAAGTGCCAGGAAGCCTAGAGGCACCCACTGATCAAACGGTTCTTAAAGCAGGATGATCAACAATCCAAATTTGATTCAGGGTTAATATCAATGGCTCTGATTATGTTTTGAAGGGCCCCACAACATCTTCTTCAATGGAATATATTTTCACCCTAACAAAAATAATATCATATCGCTAATAATGTCATTGTCGTTGGCGAAATGAAGTTCATATTAGCATGCAATTATCACATATCATTGATGATGATACCCTTGCTACGTCAACATTACATGTAAGACCAATTAGTAGCTTCCATGTGGATAGGTGAAACCACCAGACATAAAGGTCAACATCCCAAAACTGAGTGACACGTGTCTTACTTGTCTGCCACATCAACACCAACATGGACCAGTGAGAAAGCACCATGTGTCCAGGGTGACGTCATCATAATATTGTTCATGTGTTAACCGTTTCTGGATTTTGGTCGAGCCTATATCGACAAATTTCCTGGTTTCAGTGAAAGATCACCTACCCTCCTTGTTTCGATGACAGACCAATGGCAGAGATCAGGTTGGGGTCATCGTTGGAAAAATCCATTGGGAGTTCCCCCCTTAGCTCAAGTTACAAAGTGCCGATGATGATTTCATCATCGATGACCAAATATTAGCCGAGGAAGAGCAGAGAGCTCAACATGCCGACATACCACTATTAGAACCAACTAGGAGGTGACACATGGACATGTGGAAGCTACCGCATACATGTGTCAATATATCAAAAATGGGTGACGCGTGTCCTTTCTGAACTCCTTGTCAACACCATTATGAGTCAATAGAAAGCTTCCAGGTTTCAGGAAGATATCAACATAATATCACTCATTCCTTAATCAATTTTTTGCGCTCAATCCTAGCCAGATTCTACAACTCTCAGTTGTCTTCTAGATCCCGATGGATAGTCCATATATGTTTTACAAGCCTTTCAGAGGCCCCTTGTCGCAATTCAGTTTGAAGTCCAGAACTCGACCACTCTGATGGGGAACCTACAATGGATGATCTAGATATGCTCTATGATCTTTATCAGGTAGGAGCGATCAACGGTTGATATTTTCTTCTAGGTATCAGAGTCTCCTATCCAGGTGTCATGTCATCATGCCAACAAAGCACTATTAGGTCCAATCAAATACTGCCACGTGGGAATGTGAAACCCACTGGATTGTAAGGTACCATATCTATTATAATAGTTGAAAAGATAAATATTGCAAAGAATAACAATGGAAAAACACAATAGATTAAATGACAACACCAAAATAATACCTTTATTCATCGGAAACAATGTTGACTTGCCTCTTTGAGGGGGAAACCTCCAGCATAGAAGTACTCTATTACAATAATTACCAAGAAAGAAATTCTCATGCCCTTGAATCTTATTTATACCAAATATATCTACCAAAAGAACAATCTAGAGGAAGATCTTCTAGAAGCAGAAGATTATATTAGGTCTTCTTACATTCAAATTATTCTTCCTTATTACTAGGCCTTATTAATATTGGCCTTTATTAAATGGAAAAAATATTATTCTACCTACATGAGGGTTTAGGGAGGTTATGTCCCTAACATGATCTCCCCCTTAAAAAAAAACCTTGTCCTCAAGGCTTGAGATGAGGAAATTGCTACAGAATGGTAGTTGGCTCCCAAGGGCATCTTCTGGAATTGTATCTTTCCAATGTACTAACACTTCCTTGATGGTGTGCCAATGGATACAATGCTCATGCTAGTCCAATACTTCTTGTGTCTGCAACCAGATGGAGCCTTCTTCATCCAACTCAGGAAGACTGGTTTGAGTTTGGCACTTAGTTCCAATCACCTTATTTAAGCATGAGAAATGAAAAACATGATGGATCTTAGAATGAATGAGAAAAGATAATTGTTAGGCCATATGTCCCACACGCTTGAGAACTATATAAGGACCATAAAATTTGGGCACTAGTTTCTGACAATGGCTAGCCTTGAGTGGTGTCTTCTTATAAGGTTAAAGTCGAAGAAACTACTAGTCACCTTCAACAAATTGAAATTCTGAGCGACCTTGATTTGCTTGTTGCTTCATGCGATTTTGAGTCATGACCAAATTCTCTTTGAGGGTACGGAGAATAACCTCTCAAACTGCAAGAGTTTGGTTAGCTACCTGGACCTTTGATATGCCGAGCATGTATGAGAGAACTGAAGGTGGTGTTTGTCCATATACTGCTTCAAAATGAGTCATGCGAGTATCTGTATGGTAATAAGTGTTGTACCACAATTCAACGATGGGTAACCATTGAGACCACTGATTTTTCCTTTTAGATGAAAAACACCTGAAATATGTTTCCAAACACTTGTTGAAAACTTCAGTTTGACCATGATTCTGGGGATGATAGGTGGTGTTGAGATGAAATTGTGTGCCCTGTATCCTAAAAAATTCTTTCCAAAAATTACTAGTGAAAATGGGATCTCTGTCAGAAACAATAGAATGAGGCATGCCATGAAGCTTGAAGATATGATCCATGGAAATTTGAGCCACAATGGAGGTGGTAAATGGGTGTTGAAGAGAACAAAAATGAGCATATTTGGAAAGAATATCAATGACCACCATGGTGATTGACTTATTTCCCAATTTAGGTAAGACAATAATGAAATCCATAGAGATATCCCTCCAAATAGCGGGTGGAATCGAAAGCAGTTGTAGGGTGATAGAGGATTTGAATATTTCTCCCTTGTAGCATTGACATACATCAAATTCCACCACAAAAGTGTGAATGTCCTGTTTCATACCATCCCCCAAAAAAGAACGTTTGACCCTGTCATAGGTTTTGGTAAACCCTGAGTACCCAGATGTGGGTGTAGCATGAAGCTGAGAAAGTACCATGGATTTAAGTTGTGATTGTTTACTTAAATACATACGACCTTTGTAGAGAAGCTCATCATTGTGCTAAGAGTACCTTGGTGGAACTGGGGAATTGTCTTGCAATTGTTGGATCAGATGCAAAATTTTTGGATCTTGTAGCCATTCTTGGCGAACAACTTGGATCCAATATGGTACAATGAAGGAGAGGGAACAAATGGACACGTCATCTTCATATTTTCTTGAAAGATCGTCGAAAACCACATTTTATTTTCCTTTCTTGTAAATGATCTCATAATCATATCAAAATAGCTTAGTCACCCATTTTTGTTGCTCTGAGGATGAAAGAGGTTGCTCTAGAAAATACTTGAGGCTCTGATGATCTATCTTAATTTGGAAGTGTTTCCCCAATAGATAAGGGTGCCATAGATCCACTGCATAAAGAATATACATCATTTCCTTTTTATATATTGATTGGCCCAAATGTCTCTCTGACAATTTTTCACTGGTAAAGGTCAAAGGATGACCATCTTGCATAAGGACTGATCCAATTACTCTCTCGAACTCATCACATTCTAAGAAAAAGGTCTTTGTGAAGTCAGGAATGGCCAAGACTTGAGTGGTGCGCATAGTATCGTTCAAGGCTCGAAAGGAATGATCAACTGCAAGAGTCCAAGTGAAATAATTCTTTTAAGAACATCGGTGAGAGGCACCACGATATTTCCATAATTGTTAACAAATTTGGGATAATAGCCTATTAAACCCATAAAACCACGAAAGATTTTGAGAGTCTTAGGGGAGGCCAATCCTGCATATCTTCAATCTTCTTAGGATCCACTTTGACACCCACATTTCCAACAATTTGACCCAAGTAATCGACTTCCTAGGATCCAAAAGCACATTTAGATTGTTTGTGGAAAAGTTGGTGCTGAGAGAGTAGATGAAGAACTCAATCCACATGAGCAAGATGGGTTTTCTAGGTTTTACTATAGATGAGAATATCATCAAAGAAAACTAAGACAAAATGATGGAGAAAAGGAAGGAAGACATGATTCATGAGGCTTTGGAAAGTGGAGGGAAAATTACACAAGACAAAGGGAATGACAAGGAACTCATAGTGGCCCTCATGAGTTTGAAATGCAGTCTTAGGAATTTATACCTCTTTCATACGTATCTGGTGGTAGCTAGAAACAAGATCAATTTTAGTAAATAATTGGGCACCACTTAATTCATCCAAGAGATCATCAATGACATGAATGGGAAAATTTTCTTTGATGGTGGGTTTGTTTAGGGGGAAAAATCTAGGACAAATGCTCCAAGAGCCTTCTTTATTAAGTACCATGATCATAGGAGAAGAATAGGGGCTAGTACTAGGACATATAATTATTTTGGTGAGAAATTCTTGAACAATTTTCTCCATTTCATTTTTTGGAAGAAGGGATGACGATAGGGAAAAACATTGGGAGGAAGGCTTCCAGGGACAAGGGGAATGGAATGATCATGAACACGACGGGAAGGAGGAAGTCCCTGGAGAGTGGAAAAAACAAATTGATGTTTGGAGAGGATGGATTAGAGGTCAGGAGGCATAGAGGGTGTCTCAATGGCGTGAATGGAATGGAGTTGTGAAATAGTAAAAGAATGACCTTTTTTGAGGAGATTTTTCATGTGATGAGAACTGATGATCTCAAGGGAAGTTGTTGTGATTCCTTGGAACTTATACTATTGGCCATGTTGGCTGAATTGCATGGTTAATTCCTTAAAATCCACTTGAATGGGACCCATATTCCATAACCATTCGACACCCAACACAATGTCACAACCACCTATCTCGATAGAAAACATATGAGATTTCATGTGGTACTGGCCAATTTGGAGATGCACATTTTCACAACCCCCCCACATTTCATGGACTCACAATTGACAATCATGATTTGAAAGTTGTTCACTGATCATATATAACAATTAGTTTCTTGGGAAATGCGGTGATGAATAAAATTATGGGTGCTGCCACTGTCAATGAGGATGATGAACTTCCTATGCTTATTGCAACCAATTAGATTGAGGGTTTGGGGAGTAGAGAACCCAGTGAGAGAATTCAGGGAAATGACCGGTTTAACTTCTGGGGGTCTGAGGGTGGATTCATGGCAGTGGGCTTAGGTGACTCGGCCATAGGGGGAGACTCGACCTCTTCTTCATAAACATCCTCAGATATGGCCATAACAATATTTTGTTCCTTACACTTGTGCCCAGGAAAATATTTGTCATCACAATTAAAACAAAGGCCATTGAGTTAGCATTCAACCATTTCTGCCTGAGTCATTTTCTATATCTTTAGTGGAGTGGAAGGAGGAGTGGAAGTGACTAGTTTAGGGAAAGGAATAAAGGAGGATTTTTTGGTTTGAGAAGAGACAACCTGTTGTGCTTCCTTATCTCTTTTAGTATCTTCCACCCAACTCTGGGGGTGATCCATGAGGACATGGGAATGAATCTCATCCTTGAGGCCACTGATAAAGCATTATTGGAAAAAATCATTAGACATGCTCTTTGTGCAGAAATCCAATCCCCCAAAAGCAGCTATAAAGTCTTCCACTGTGAAATATTGTTTCAACTTTGTCAAATGACCTAAATGGTGTGTGTCAATGTCAAAGTGTTCATAAATATTTCCAAAGCTATGTTCAAGCCACATACCCTTGGAGAGATTTTTTTCTCCATTGCCACCATTTTCAACGTTCTTGATATAGATGAAGAACACCATACCAGAGTTTGGATAACTCATCAGTAATACCATACAAAGATAAATAATGTTCCATTTGAGTTACCCGACCAGTGGGATTTGAGCCATCAATTGTTTCACATCCACTCATGGAAGGCGTAGGTCACGTTGAAAGTGATGGGGTCGAAAAGTATGGGAATTGGAGGAAGTTTCACCTTTGAGGTGCAAAGGTGGGTCAGTGGAGGTAAGGTCTCCAGTGATATTTATCTTGGCATAGATCTAGCCAGTGAAGGATTCAAGATGGGTATAGATGTCTTGTTTCAGGGTTTCCATTTTTGCGTTTATGGTGGAATGAATTTTTTTATTGATGGTGGTAATATTTTCACTGAGTTGCCACACTTCCTTTTGGGTCCCTGTGAAATCAGAGGACAATAGATTGAGGTGGGCTTCAAGGTCTTGGATATGGGTGTGGGTCATGATGAAGGGGGGAATCAGAAAGGGATGGAGGGGACCACACAAAAAATGGGTTATGGGCGAAGGGTATCATGACGATCAGGGCGACGAGGGGAATCCAATGGGGTAAGTCCCAAATAAGGGGCTCATAAGGGGGTTGGGTCCATGGATATTTTTTTGAAAAATGATTGGTATGATTATGATCAAGGCGAAGAGAGGAATCCAATGGGATAGCGCTGAAATAATGGTGCAAGAAAAAAATATTAATAGGAAAAATGTGTATAAATTTCACAACTAGAATGCCGGAGGTAAAGTTGCATGACAATAGATCTTGTCTATTCTATTTCTATTTTTGTCCCAAGGGTTAGGGTATTCAGGGTTTCTACAGACAATGGTTTTCCTTGTGCTATAGCTCTCTGATATACATGAAGGGTCCAAAAGTAGTACTCGACCTAATATCTCAAGGAACCAACTAAGGAGGTTTAATTGTGCCCTTAGTTATACTACCTGACTACCCAGTTACTAGAGAATATCTTCCCTAGTGATGTTCTCCATGGCACTATGGTGGTCAGGCGACCGATCAATTTATCTATGAGGGGATTCAAGATATCTAGGATGATCCGTATAAAGGTGTTGTATGATGCACTACCACTCGAAGGGGTACCAACATGGGTTAAAAGGGTGGCCAAAAATGTGCACTTAAGTACCACTTGTAGTTTCTGTGTATATGCTTCCCTGGCTGCATATTTATGCATTGAATACATCTCTACCCTAAAAAAAAATAACCCACAATTTTATGCCAAGGAAAGTGCTCTGATACCACATATAAGGTACTGGGTCTATTATAATAGCTGAAAACAAAAATATTGTAGAGAATAACAGTGGAATGACACAATATATGAAACCAAAACACCAAAATAATACCTTTATTGATAGAAAAAAATGTTCACTTGCCTCTTTGAGGGGAAAACCTCCAACAGAGAAAAACTCTATTACAATAACTCTCAAGAAAAAACTTCTCATGCCCTAGACTCCTATTTATACTAAATATATCTACCAAAAGAACAATCTAGAGTAAGATCTTCTAGAAGCAAAAAATTCTATTAGGTCTTCTTACATTAGACTTATTCTTACTTATTAATAGGCCTTATTAATATTGGCCTTTATTACATGGAAAACATATTATTCTACCTATGTGAGGGGTTAGGGAGGTTACGTTAATACTGTTGGGTATGTGTTATATTCTTTGCATGTGTGTGTGTGGGCACGTCAGATTCAACAATTGCGTATGATGATCCCTCATAGTAGTGCTATTTGTGTCATGTGCGCCGGGCACTTTCCTAGGGGGGTCCTAGGGGGGGGCATGTATGCCCCTCCCTGGTTACGCACAACGTTCGGGGTAGCGCCGCGAATTGTTTTTTTGGGCGGTTTTTGCTATTTTTTGTGGTTTTCTAAATTAATCCCGGATTAAGGGATTAGGGTTTTGGTATCTATGAAATACCTAAAAACATTCTATATATTGTATGTTGAATGGTGAAATTCGATATAATGAATATAAGAAAGGTTTTCTTGGTTGAGGTTTTTCGGTATAAATCTCTGTGTACTATGTGTATGAGCCATTGATTAATTTCTGTTCTACTTAAGAATCTATATGAATTGCTTTACTTCACAGGTTTAAAAATTACATGTGGTATCAGAGCTCATTTTTGGCTTCAGAGGGACGCCTTTGTTGTTGAAGGTTTGGCTCGGTCTTGATAGATATTTTTTATCTTGGGTCTATGATAAACCTGGGTTTAGTGGGAGATTTTGCAATGGAGATTCAAGTATAGAAAAAGGAATGGCAAGCTCATCTAGAATCGAGATAGAGAAGTTCAACGGTAAAAAAATTGAGCTATGGAAGATCAAGATGGAGGACCTTCTTGTAGACAAAGAACAATGGATCGATGTGGATCCTGGTACATAGCCTACTAGTACACTATCTACTAGCACATAGGCTACTGGTACACAACCTACTAGTACACCACCTACTGGTATGTCGAAGGAAGATTGGGAGAAGTTGGATAGAAGAGAAAGGAGTACTATTCGACTCTTCCTGGAAGCTTCGGTGTTGTTGAATGTCCGAGGAGAATCTACAACCAAGGAACTATGGGATAAGTTGGGGAATTTGTATCAATCAAAGTCCATGGTAAACAAGTTGTTTCTTCGAAAGAAGCTGTATCATCTTAGGATGGAAGATGGATATTCTGTGACAGAACATCTAAATGCCTTTAATACTCTGGTAAGTCAACTTGTCTATGTTAATATTACGATTGCAGAAGAAGATAAGTGTATTACTTTGTTATTTTCTTTGCCAGACTCTTGGGATAATTTGGTTGTAGAAATTGGTAGTACCACTCAATCTACATTGAAGTATGAGGACATAGTTTCATCCTTGTTATCTGAAGAGATGAGGCAGAAAAGCATGGATAGTCATAACACAGATGATTTATTTGTAAGAGGTCGTACCCAAGACATGAATCCTGGTAAGCCTTCAGGGGGAGACCTAAATCTACAGGTAGATCTAAGTCTCCAAGAAATTCTTTGAGGAAATGTTGGAAGTGTGGTAAAACAGGGCATTATAAGAAAGATTGCAAGTCTAAGAAGGTTGAAAAACCAAAGGGATCTGATAGTACCTCTTCCACAGAGGCAAAAACCTCCACTGAAGAAGGAGGTGATGTTTACCTAGAATCTATAGGTACACATGCAGACCATGATGTATGGTTGATCGACTCAGGTGTGTCATACCACATGACTCGTCACAGGGAGTGGTTCTCTGAATATGAAAAATATGATGGTGGTGTTGTATTCCTAGGAGATGACTCGACAACAAAAATCATGGGAAGTGGAAGGGTTAAGTTGCGGCTAAAATATGGAAGGATTAGAACACTCCCTGGGGTTCTTCACATTCCAAAACTAGCCAGGAGCCTAATATCTATAAGCAAGTTGGATTATGCATGAGTGAATACTATATTTGGAAAGAACACTTGCAAGATGGTATGAGGAGAAATGGTGTTGATGAGGGGAGTTCGGTGTGGAACTTTGTACAAGTTGTTGGGAAGCACTCATACTAATGGGTGTAACAGTTCTGTTGTCCATGAGCAGAGAAATGAAGGAGACAAGATCAATACTATCCCAGAAAAGAAGACCATGATGTGGCATCAAAGACTGGGGCATATTGGAGAAAAGGGCCTTCGAACACTACACGGTAAAGGTATGGTTGAAGGTATGTCTAATTTCACTCTGGATTTTGATTTCTGTCAACATTGCATATATGGTAAACAAAATCGAGTAAGATTCCCATCTGGTGCTACAAGAGAAAAGGGGATCTTAGAGTTGATACACAGTGATGTGTTTGGACCTGTGCCTATTCCATCACTAGGTAAGTCTGTGTATTATGTTTCATTCATAGATGATTTCTCAAGGAACACATGTATTTATTTTATTGGAAATAAATTTGAGGTATTTGATAAATTTAAAGAGTTTAAGGCTCTGGTATAAAATCAGACAGAGAAGAAAATAAATGTATTGGGAATTGATAATGGTGGAGAATTCTGTAAGAAGTGTGGTATAGAAAGGCAGAAGACTACTCCATACACTCCTCAACAAAATGGAGTTGTAGAAAGAATGAAAAGGACACTGATGGAAAAAGAAAGGAGCATGCTTAGCGGTGTCGAGTTAGGACATGAATTCTGGGCAGAGGCAGTGGGTACAACATGTTACCTAGTCAATCGACCACCCTCATCAACGTTGGATGATAAAACTCCATATGAGGTATGGACTGGAAAGAAACCCTCTCTTCAACATCTTAGAGTGTTTGGTTGTGATGCTTATGTACATGTTCCAAAGGAAAATAGGAGTGAGCTGGATAAAAAGGATGAAAAGTGTATCTTTATTGGTTATAAAGATGGTGTCAAAGGTTATAAGCTTTGGAACCCAGAAACCAAGAAGACTGTTTACAATCGAGATGTTTTTTTCAGAGAGGTAAAAGATGTTTCCAAATAGGAATTCCCACCAAGGCCAGAAGAAACCAAGAAAATAGAGCTAGAGTTGGATGATGAAAAATCCGAATCATTTGAAGAAGATGAAGCAGCAATAGAAGAAGAAGAACCCCATACCCCAGTATTGAGGAGATTAGTGAGAGAAAGAAGGAACCCATAACTATAGAGTCCACCTGATTTTCATTCCAATTTTTCTTTATCTATTACTGATGATGATCCCAGAACTGTCAGGGACACAGTGAATTCAGAGGATAGTAAACTATGGAAGAAGGCCATGGTTGAAGAAATGGATGACTTGGTTAAGAAAGAGGCATGGGATATAGTTGAGTTGCCATCTGGAAGAAAATATGTTGGTAGCAAATGGTTGTTTAAGAAGAAGTTTAATGCAGAAGGAAAAGTGGAGAAATACAAAGCTCGGCTAGTAGAAAAAGGTTATTCCCAGGTAGAGGGAATTGACTTTGGTGAGATGTTTTCTCCTGTTGCTAAGCTAACTTCTATTAGATTTATTTTATCTATTGTTGTTTCTTTTAATATTGAAGTGGAACAAATGGATGTGAAGAAAACATTCCTACATTGGGATCTGGAAGAAGAAATATACATGAAGTATCCAGAAGGATTTGTAGTGAAGGGAAAGAAAGAGCTGGGCTGTAAGCTAAAGAAGTCATTATATGGTCTGAAGAAATCACGTAGGATGTGGTACCAAAATTTTGATACATACATCCTTGGATTGGGATTTGTGAGAAGAAAGGATGATCACTCTGTATATTCCAAGCAGGTTGGTAATCACTTCATTTATGTAGTGTTGTATGTTGATGACATGTTGTTGGTAGGAAATAACATGGATATTATCAAGGAGGTGAAATCACAGCTATCCTCCAAATTTGACATGAAGGATCTCGGTGCTACTAACTTCATTCTGGGAATGTAAATTAAAAGAGATTGTGCTAACAAGAAACTCTGATTGAATCAGAGAAAATATGTTGAGACAATATTGCAGAGGTTTAATATGCATGGAAGTAAACTAGTCAAGGTTCCTATTCCTATAGATGTAAAGTTATCTGCAGATCAGTGTCCCAAGACACAGGAAGAAGAAGAGGACATGTACCATGTTCCATATGCCAGTGTAGTTGGCAGTTTGATGTATGCAATGTTTTGTACTAGAATGGACATTGCACATGCAGTGGGAGTTTTGAGCAGGTATATGTCAAAACCAGGGAAGGAGCATTGGGAAATAGTAAAGAGGGTCTTCAGGTATTTGCATGGCACTACCAATTATGGATTGTGATACCAAGGAAGACCAGGATTGGACAGAGTGGTGGACATACATGGATTTGTTGATGCAGACTGGGTTAAATATCTGGATCAAAAAAGATCTACAAGTGGGTATGTGTTTAACCTATTTGGAGGAGCAATAAGTTGGATGAGAAAAAGACAAGCTGTAGTGGCACTCTCAACTACATAAGCTGAATACATGAAAACCACTCATGTAAGCAAGGAAGCAGTATGGTTATAGAGATTGTGTTTAGGTATTGGGTTGGTACAACAAGCAGTGAGATTAGATTGTGACAGCCAGAGTGAAATATTCATGGCAAAGAACCCATCTTATCATTCGAAGTAAAAGCATATTGATGTTTAGTATCACTTTCTGAGAGACATGGTTGAGGAAAAGAAGGTGTTATTGGAAAAGGTTGACACTTTGAAGAATGTTGCAGATTCATTGAAAAAGTCTGTGAGCACAGAAAATTTCTCCTAGTGTAGAGTAACAATGGGTATTGCTGCCCTGTATTGTTGACTATATATAATCATGTGGACCTCTGGATGCAAAGAAAACAACAAGTGGGAGAATGTTGGGTATGTGTTATATTGTTTGCATGTGTGTGTGTGGGTGTGTCAAATTTGACAACTGCATCTGACGATCCCTCGTAGTAGTTATATTTGTGTCGTGTGTGCCAGGTGATTTCCTAGGGGGGTTCCCAGGGGGGGGCCAGGTATGCCCCCCCCTGGTTATGCGCAGTGTTCGGGGCAACACCCCGAAATTTATTTTTTGGGTGTTTTTTTCTATTTTTAGCGAATTTTTCTATTTTTAACAGTTTTCTAAATTAATCCCAGATTAAGGGATTAGGGTTTTGGTATCTATGGAATACCTAAAAACATTGTATATATTGTATGCTGAATGGTGAAATTCGATATAATGAATATAAGAAAAGTTTTCCCATTTGAGGGTTTCTGGTATAAATATTTGTGTACTATGTGTATGAGCCATTGATTAATTTATGTTATGCTTAAGAATTTATATGCATATCTTTACTTCACAGGTTTAAAACTTACAAATACAAAAAAAATGGGTGACACATGTCTCACCCCCCTACCACATCAACACCATCGTGAGCCAATATCAAATTTCCATGTGTTCAAACTTGTGTCAGCATGATATATTTTCCTTAGTTGAATTTTTTCCCACGACCAAGTTCGATCGACCACTCACTTTCAATTTTGATCATAGATTGATGATTTTGATTCAATCTGATGAAATCCTTAGAGCCCTTGTCGTCGAACTTCATGTTGAAGACTCAACTTCGTGCCTCCGATATGACTCACTCCAAAAATGGTTCAGATCTTATCCTAGCAAAGATCAATGGTCGAGATATAATATTAGAGCTCCCTCTTCAGAGTCTTTTTTGAAGCCCAGACCCTGATCGCTCCGATGGGTGAGACTTTGATCAATGGTAAATACTTGATCGAGTTGATCTGACAGTTGCTTCATTTTACGCCCTTCAAGACCTTGATTTCTCTGATGGGTTACTAGAAAAATTTAAGCCAGTTTGATGAAGCATGCCCTCATTTAAAGGATAAATCGTAGAGATTGATTGCTGAGATCGATATGAAAACTATTGAGTCTCACTCCTGTACAAATTAGATTTCGAGTGCCCAACAATAGATGAAATGATTACATAGAATTTTCAGGGACAGAGCTCAAATGGATATTTTTTCCTGTGAATATCCAACCGCCCCATGATCTCAGTGTAACCGATTTGAGAAAGTAAAAATAATTCATGTAGTTTTACTAGAGGGAAAAACATTAAAGAATAAAGAAGTAGGAAACAATGTCAAGAAGTTGGAAGTGGTTTCAAGAAGCAGTTTAGGGCATGAGTGAGAGCAATAAAAGAGAACACATGAACCCATTATCAAGGTCGACACTTTGGGGAATTTAAGAGTTTCGTATAACTGGATTTGTTTGACCAGAATCCTTGAGCACAGCCAGTTGATAAATGCAACAGGAAACCAAATATTCATCCCTTGCATTTAAGTTTCAATCTGTAATTCCTCCATCTATTGTATATGTGTTCCTGTAAATAATCTCCTACAATTTTTTCTTTCTTGTATCAGATCTGATTTATAAAGGTCAGACAACAGATTATACCTTGTGTTCAGTGTTACTGCATGATGTTTAATCCTGATATATAAATGATTTTCTCTGAATGAATGAGAATTTCTTATCAGTTTCGTTGTACATTTAGATGATATGCATAAGGTACCTCCTTGAATTTTAATGTATGAAGATGTTAATTGTTTGAATCATGTGTTTGTTGATATGTTTACAACTGTTAGAGTTGCTAAATTCTTGATTTCTCAACACACTATTATTTTCCATAGGCTACATGATTCATTTTTAACAGTGCTTTGTATGTTTATTCTATTTTTCCTTTAATCCCCTATTTCATCCTCCTTTCAATATTGATTGTTTGGGACCCTCACTTGTTGGATTAATGAGAGGGAGGGTGAATCAGTAATATATATTTTTAATCCTTTTAAACCAAAGTATACAAGTGTTGTTTATATTTATGATCAATATACCATTATCATTCAACAAGTGCAGAGTAAATAAACCATGAACAACGAACAATCATGCACATACACAGTACACTAGTATTTTTACGTGGAAACCCAATGCGGGAGAAAACCAACTCTAGTATTTAACCAATACTAAACCAACTATAACCAGCTAATATAACCAACTATATTAGCTAATATAACCAACTATAAACAAGCTAATATAACCAGCTAAGTACTAAACCAGCTATAAACCAGTTAATATAACTAGCTATGTTTAAGGATTAAAAGTATCTATTACTGATTCACCCTCCCTCTCATATAACGAGCTATAAACCAGCTAATATAACCAGCTATGAACCAGTACCAAACTTCAGTAGATATGCCTCAGATCAATTCTACAACAAGCCCTAAACTTCCAAGAGGGAATCCAACAGATTTACAAGGAAAACCCTCAACTAGATTAATATATTCAACACTACACATATGAAAACCATACATTTTTCTTCTTGTAGCTTTGGATCTATTATGATTTTGTTTCTATAGCTGTGATTCTGTTGCTGCGATTTTGTTAATGTGATTTTGTTTCCATGGTTCTGTTGCCACGATTCTGCTGCCATGGTTATGCTGGCACAGTTTTTCTATCACGATTCCGTTGCCGTAATTTTTCTTCCGCGAATTTGTTGCATGATTTTTTTGCCGCGATTTTTTGCCATGATTTTTCTGTTGTGATTTTTCTGCTATGATTTTTCTACCGTGAATTTGATTTTTCAAATTATATCTATCAATAATACCTTCCAAATAACCTTTCACAAAATGGATATTCAATTATATTAAAAAACATATGCAAATAGGAGTCCCTTTCTCTCCTATTTATACTCTCCAAGTAGATTCCTCAAGGGGTTAAGTACTAACCAACTGATCTGGATTTTATGAGCAGAATGAAATGAATACAGATTATTAACAGGTGCTTAACACAAAATAACAGATATACAATAAAATTGGTTTTCTATTCAATAAGGAAATAAGCTGAAACTGTAAAATGCAATGGAAACAAGCTTGCTGGAATGGTGGCGGCTTATCTCTGAGAAGAGATGTGACGACTGTGCTCATTCACAAGAAGATGATTACAATGAGGATTTGAAGGCATTTTTACAATAAACAGGAATGATAAAAGCCCTATACATCCAAAAACCTAACCCTAGGAGATGAAGCGCCAAAAGTCATGTGGGCCTTGTCTGGGTAAGTTAGTACATCAACTTCCCGGGGTCATAACTTTTGCATACAATATCCGTTTTAGGTGTATGATAGCTCATTGGAAATGTATCATCGAGGAGATTCATTTTGGGGGCTCAACCATTCCTTCACATATCATTGAGAGGCTCTATCCGAAAAAACCTTCATTTAGGGCCTCAAAATGGCCCTGGAAGTTAAAACTACTAAAAATAGTAAATTGCCAAAATTGCTAGAAATTTGTTTTGAGCCAGTTGGAAAAGGTGGGTGGCCACCGATATCCATCCGGATCACCAACTTAACCCAACTTACTTCTTTTAGGACTAACCCACTTCTAACCACTTGTCGTCTTACAATCAATTTATCCAAAAATAGTAAGTTCTCCACTTTTAGTTGCAAATAATTAATTTTTAATTATTTTCTTAATGCAACCACTCAATCCATGATTAAATCCTAGTTTCAACCTCTTGACTAGTCAAGTTCTTCTAGTAGCTTATAGAACAATTGAACTTCTTTGACCTTCTAGATAACTTATGAGGGTTCTCAAACTTCACAAGGCCATAACTCTCTAACCGTGAGGAGTTATGTGACATTCGACATATCACCGAAAATGGCATGACATGTACTATCCATATAGAATAGTCTTACCTGCAAATATACTAATATTCATACCATTATACATTAAAAAACTTAAGTCCTTTAACCATACTATTGGGGCTACCAAAATTTTCTATCAGACTTGCTTCAAGGGTTGAAATTAATGATAACCAACCCAATTAATCAATAATCCCCCCCTTTGGCATTGATGATTACACTCTGATGCAACAATGGATTCATATCGGTCATGCTCCCCCTATGACCATCCTTTTCCATGGAAACATTCCTCTATGTTCTCTCTCCAAGAATCTAACTCTCTATCCATGCATCTGATGAGTCTCTCCCCCTTTGACATCAATGGCAAAGGTAAATTATCATCAGGGATTCTTCCCCTAACTGAAATTTCCTTGGGAATGATCCCCCTTACTTAACTCTTCCTGTACTGACCTATTTATGATGCTTTCTTGTGTAAATCTAATACATATAAGACTAACATTCAAAATTCATTTCGTGGTAGAAACTATGCCAAGTTTCTGACAAAGATAATGAAAGGCTTCCCTTGGAAGTTCTTTGGTAAAGATATCTGCAATCTGTTCTTTGGTCCCAACATAATCAACTCAAGTGTTCTTCTCTACAACCTATTCTCGTAGAAAGTAATACTTGATTGGAATGTGCTTCGACTTGGAGTGCATCATTGGATTCTTGGAGATACCGATGACGCTTGTATTGTCACAATAGATCAGAATAGGCTCATCATACTCAACCTGTATATCTATCAAGGTTTGTTTCATCCATAGAACCTATGTACAACATGTTGTTGCTGCAATATACTCTGCTTTGACTATAGATACTGACAATGATGTCTATTTATTTCTCAACCAAGACACCAAACACTCACCCAAGTGGAACGCTGCTCCATTGGTACTTCTTCAGTAATCAATGCAACCTTCCCAATCTGCATCTGTGCAGGAAAAAAGTGATAGACATTTTCCTTTTGGATACCATAATCCAAACTCTTATGTACCCTTGAGATATCTGAAGATCCTCTTTACTGCTAGAACATGTGATTCCTTTGGTGTTGCTTGAAATCGTGCCACCTGTCCAACTGCCTGCATTACATCTAGTCTGGATGTTGTCACATAAAGTAAGTTGCCAATCATTGACCTGTACCTCTTATGATCTGTAGCATTTGAATCATCGTCTTTACTTAACTTGCAACTGGTTTACATAGGAGTATTGACTGGTTTGCAATCTTCCATTCCAAACCTCTATAACATTTATCTGATATACTTGGTTTGAGAAATAAAAATGCCTTGGTTTCTTTGACATATATGAAGACACAAAAAGAAGGATAGTTCTCCAGGTAATGACATTTCAAATTCATTCAGCATATCCTTTGTAAACTTCTGGCTCATCATTTCATCATCACTTCCAAAAATAATATCATCAACATAAACTTCAATTAATAAAATACTATCTCGAGTTACCTTGATGTAGAGGTTGATGTCTGCATTTCCTTTCTTGAACCCTTGTTGTTGTAGATATCTATCCAGTCTAGAAAACCATGCTCTGGGGGCCTATTTGAGACCATACAAGGCCTTTTTCAACCTACAAACATAATCTTCACTCTCTAACAACTGAAATCCCTCTAGTTTCTCAATGTAGAATGCTTCTTCTATTTCCCCATTCAGAAATGTTGATTTCACGTCCATTTGATACACTTTGATATTATTGGAGCATGCATAATATAGGATCAATATGATTTCTTTCATTCTAGAAACTTGAGCAAATGTCTCTACAAAGTCAATACCTTCAACCTGTGCATATCGTTTACATACCAATATAACTTTGTGACTAGTAACTTGTCCATCTTCATTCAATTTATTTATGAAGACCCACTTTGTGCCGATCACATTCTTGTACCTTAGTATTGGAACCAATTACCAAGTGTCATTCTTCTCTATCTGATCCAACTCTTCATCCATCGATTTTATCTAGAATTCATCCTCCCTGTCTTCTTCAAAGATGACTGGCTCAATCGAGGATAAGAGTGCTAGGTGCAGTTGTTCTAGTGAATTGATTCTTCTTCTTGTGTCAACTCCTGCATCTTTGTTCTCGATAATATGCTCTGATGGATGATTCTTCTATATTCTTTTGATTGTTGTCTTTGAAGGTACTTGAATATCTTGCTATTCTTTCTCTTTTGATTCTACCTGCTCTTCTTTATATTCCTCTTTTGCTACTTCTTCGTGAACCTATTCCACTGATTTATTTTATTATTCCTTTGTTTTTCATCCACCTGTCTCATCAACCACCAGATTGATGCTTTCCACAATTTGTTGAGCCTCAGATTGAAACATTTGTATGATTTCCTTGTACTCGAGTACCCAAAAGGTATACCTTTGCCTCTTTCTTCTAACCATTCTTTGAGTGCTTCTTCAATTCTTTTGTCTTCTTCAACTTGATTTTTAATTTAGTGATCATCTATTCTAGTTCTTTAGAGTTTGAACTTTGAGATTCCTCTTTTCTTTTTAGTTCTTCCCATAGTGACTTGTTTTTCTTCTTTTCCATTTTTATAAATTCTATTACACTCATCAATTCTTGTCTGTAATCAACTTTTTCCTCTTCATATTCTTCTTCGGTGCCTTTTTTCATTGGAGTCTTTTACTACCATGAATAAAACCCTTTCTGTCTCACTTCCACTATCTTCATCTTCTTCTGATGAGGTGCTATCTTCTTTTGTCTAAATTTTTTTCTTGAATAACTTATTTTTGGTTTTCTTGCCTTTGTACATTTGTTTACTATTTGAATCATCTTCTTCATTTCTTTTATTTTTATTATGATGACATTTGTTAGAAAAATGACCAATACCATCACAATTAAAAGAAATCAATGGAAGCTTACCTATATATTTTCCACCAGTTCCCTTTTTCAATCTTCTGATGAAGTTGGCTACTTCTTCATCCTCGTCTGAGATGTCATTACTGCTGCTCTTTGAATTTTCCTTTTGCTTGTCCTTTTTCTTTAACTTCTTCGATGATTTGAATGTCGCTTCTTTTGTAATTGCATTCTCTTGTTTGGTTCTCATTTCATAGGCTATGAATATTCCATGCATCTCATCCATGATTATTGAATCCATATCTGTTCTTTCTTCTAGTGCTAAGATCTTAGGATCAAAACTCATTGGAAGAGATCTTAGGACCTTTTGAGCAATTATAGATTCATCAACTTCTTCTCCAAATCCTCTAATTCCATTCACTATTTCATCAACTCATAAGAATTAAGATGCAATATTCTCATCTTCCTTCATCTTCAACTGTTCAAATCGACCTCTGTAAGTTTGAAGATTTTCCTCCTTGACTTTTGCATATCCTTCATAAGCATTCTAAAGTTTGTCCCAAATCTCCTTTGCGGAGCTGCAAGGCATAACTTTGACATATACTAAATCAATCAGACCATTCAGGAGTGCATTTTTGGCTTTTGAATTATTTAGACCGAGTTTCCTTCCATTGTCATTTTTTGGAGGAATGACTGGTTCTTTATATCCATCTACAACTGATTTCCAAACCTCAAATCCCTGTGCTTGTACATATGTTTTCATCCTTTTTCTCTAGAATGCATAGTTTTTTCTATCAAACTGTGGTATTCCAATTTTATACATATTATTTCTCTCCATGATCTACCTTTCAGTGGTTAAA
>ML783162.1:2112263-2137131 GCA_009831015.1 Picea engelmannii | reverse complement strand
CAAGTATTATTAGTATAGATTTCTTTACTACAACACTAAGTGCTTTTGGAATTGAGCATATATAGTGCGTGGCTACCTTTGAAACAAAAGACTTCCCTGGGTTGATAATTTATGTTTCACTTGGTTGTTTAAAATTAATTAAGGAATTATAGTGACCAACAAGGCCCATGCACTTTATTTGAATCCGAGGGATGTCGATCCCTCATGCCCAGATATGAAGGATGGTATCTATCCTTATCCTTGTTTGTTCTTTCTTCATCCTGGACCCCAATCAGACGGTCCCGATCTCTTCCTGCAGCCGATTTGACAGTTGTTGTCACTCCTCCTTCTGAGATTCTTTGTTCTCCTAGACTTAACAAATTTTATAATTGTTCAAAGATTTTGGTCTTTGAATATTCTCCTGTGAAACTGGTTGAAAGGGTCTCGACTCCGCTTTTCCTCCTGAGCTTTGAAAATGAATATTTTCCTCAACTCTGGCGCACACATGCACTCTGGGTGTGTTATCACAATAACAATTTTCGGACAGTATTTGAGTCTCGAAAATTTAGCAAGAACTACATCGTCACGAAAGCATGATAGTTTGGAGAATTGATAATTTAGAGGACCAATACATATCTGGTGACGTATGGACAAATATAGCGGAGGTGAAAAAGGCATAACTCGATAGACCGTCGATTGTAAAATGGCCCAGATCAACGACTGGAGGCCATATTGGGTGGTGATCTTGCACGAGACTTAATCATGTAAGGGCGAACCGGGGAAAACCATTCTGGTTTTCAAAATGGATGCGTGACGTCTCCAGAGATACATCGGGGCAAAAGGTGGTTTTCCTGAAACCACTTTCACCAAAGCCTCGATGTCACATGTTTCAATATGTCAAATCAACCACTCGTGGGGCGGGTGACGGCTAGTCGAAATCACCCCGCTTCACTCGTTCGGTACTTCACAACCGTATGATGTTAGTTGAACGATGCCATATAATGAAATCGAAAGCTAATCATTTGAAGTAGATTAGCCAAGTGTGATAAACCAACGTACCTGTAAGTGACTCTATCAACGACTCATGATTGGAACTCTATAACTATCGATTCTCAAGTATGAGGGTATCATCTCATCCGTAAGATTAAATCTCTAATTTCTGAAAGGAACATCTTGGTGTCCATGATACTGGGATACATGGACAAGGCCAATCAATCCATATCCATTCAAATAGGTCATTCAAGTAACATGGCGGGTTTATCTACTGGTAAGATGGAAAGGGAAATTACACGTATATTAGAAACTAAATTCCATACGGAACCTGCTATAGACCTAGGATTAGAAATTAGGTTAAATCCCATCATGAAGGACCTAATAATCAACATTCTAGCTATGAAAAAGAAATGGAGCAAACGATAGAAGACAAAAAACATGGCCGAAACGGCTGAACGCATTGGGGAGAATCAACCGGCTTGGTTGGTTAGTCTGAAGAAGGATATCGCTAAGATGAAATAAATTCTCAGACTGGAATAAGTACATCTCAACAGGTTTTGGACAGATGGCGATCAAAGAAAAGGGCCTAGATATGATGATCCTATTCCTAACTACCCCTTTAAAATAGGATAACGATTATTATAAATCATTCCTCCTTGTAACTCATCTCTAATTTTAGAATTATGAGAAGTCTGAAAATTTTGAATTCCACAAGAAATTTCTCTATATATATTATCTCGAGGATATAGAAAGGATGGAGAAAAGAGGAGCCTGCTCTCTGTGAAGGAAAACTTTGTAATTTTTTTGGCTAGAATGAATATATAAATGAAGAGGTAGATTTTGGATTGTTTATGAAAAGATTATAACTGGAAGTGATATGAGTCTTGTTTTCCCCTCGTAGTATGTATTTCCTGTAAGCATATATTGCATTTACACTTCTTTCTGTCTAAATTGGAGATTTAGAGGCCCATAATTCATTATTTGATGCTCTTGTCTTAGCAACTTAGACTGTGTTTCTTTCTTCTTAACTTATTTAGAATTCATCTCTGTAATGCTATTATGTAGTTATTTGTTTATTTTTCCTCTGATGTCATGCAAAATTTTCATATATAAACTCAGAATTACTACCTGATTTAGCCTTTTCCTCTGAAACAATTCTCAGGTTTGATAATGTATTCTATTTATTCCAGACCCCATAGACCAAATGTCATCTTCATTTCTCCAGTTATTTTATTAAAAACCCCCAACACGAACCAAATCTAGCCACCAATTGCCATAGATATACCCAGTGACACGGGAGAGCCCTCTCTAAGTTGAGAAGGCTAGTGCCTCAGCTCTAAAGCTGGTTGAAACAGTTACCTCCGTTGTTTGTCTATTCAGACGGACAAAATTTACAGAGTGCTAACAACATGCAAACTTGCACTACTCCTCCCGAGCTTCTAAATCTTGGAATAAGTTCACTTCTGCGTGCACTCCTTGCACTGTCTCTCTTGAGATTTTTCTTATTCAAGTTTGAAGGTTTCAGTCCCTTTACTCCTTAAAGGGATTCTTGTGCCTTCTCGGAAACTTTTTCTCAATGCACACTTGCAGATATTACAGAGTATTCAACAACTCTGTGGGTGTCTTATTCTTTACACTCTTCTCCTTGAACTCGATAGAGAGTTCTCTTTGTGCATGCTTGCACCTACTCGATGCCCACCTGTCAGGGTTCTACATAGTTCTCAGTGACTCTGTCTCTCTGTGCTTCTTTTGCACAATTTCTCCTCTAAGGTATTCAAAAACCTAGAGGCTTCCCTTGAGTTTTTATCACTCTGGTGCGCCTTACTGGCACGTTCTTTTCTGACTCGATAGAGTCTGGATGCACACTCCTTGTGCTGGATACAAAACCTCCAATGTTCTGTTGTGCACTCCTTGCATAGCCTAAGAACCTAGAACAATATTTCAAACTCAACAAGGATAGAGAAATCTATCTTCCTACTACAAATGAAACCTATCATGCATCTACAACATACATAAACACATATAGATAAAATTCATCGGATACACATAAACACACAAAAAGTTCATATGCAGGAAATTTTTTTTCTTTCTATTAAGATGAATGTCTAATTACAATTTTTACAGGCTGGACTGTAATAGAGTCTCATCTCTCTCAATCTCCCTCAAAGAAATATTCTATCTCCTATCTCCTCCTCTGAGGATTTCTAACTAAATTGCAACTACCTCCTATTCAGTAACCTAACCTCCAGCAACCTCATTCGGACATACAATGCATATACATATACAAGAAGGTTCGCAGAGTTCCCTCCAACTAATTCTATTCTCTAAAGAAGATAACTACCACTTAGTTCCATTACATTAAATTCTAGGAGTGAAACTCCCAGATCATTCACAATCATTTTCTCCCAAGAATTTTAATCTTCTTCAGTTTTCAATCAGTTCAAGAAATATTTGCAGGAAACGCCAGTGTTTCATATTCTAAAATGATTCAAAGGTGCTTTGAGGTGCTGAGTTGTCTCTCTATGTGTGCTTGCTGGTGATGCTCTTGCATCATACTCCACTGCTGGGAAAATCATGAGCTCCTGCTCATGGCTCCCTTTGCTATGTTGTTGAGATCCTCCAGGGTCCCAAACCTAAAATTGGATATGTCCACTCGCTCCTCTTCCTTGCTATCTCTGTTGTCCTACTTCTCCTGTAGGTCCTCTTCTGTTCCATCCTTCTCTGCTGACTGCTTCTTTTGCTGCTTCCGACATCAATATCTTAATATCCTCTATTTCTTTGTCCTAGCTGGTCCAACTGAGCCATTCCTTTAAATTCTCTTCTTCCTCCATATCTTGGGCACATTGAAATGTGTGCTCTTTGTCCTTTTTACCAATATGATCAATTTGACCCTTCCTATTATCTTCATCTCCTGTGGCACTAGCTGACCAATCTATTGCAGAATCCGGTTTGTCGTCTCACCACTGAGCTGTTGCTCAGCTTCCTCCTCTAACATATTGACTTCTGCCATCTCCTCTTGTGTTGGTTCAACTCCAATTTCCTCTAGCTTCTCTCCAGGATGGTATGCTCCTCCACCTGTTTCCAACTTGATCTATTGGATATGCCTACTCTGCATATTTACCCTTCTCTCCAGGGCTTCCAATTCCTCATACAACTCAACAAAATCTATGCTGTTTTCTTCCTCTTCTATTGCAAGCTCTAGTGCTATAGTAATCTTCTATTCAACTCTCGAGATGAAAGTTTTGAGAAATTCTGCTAAATGCTCTTCTCCTGCAATCTGTATGACTATCTCCTGGAAGCCATCTTTTGGTTCTGGATTGTCCAACCAATCCTCCAACATCTTCAGCTCTTGTTCCCATTGAGTGAGAAATTCATATGAATGCTCTTCTTTTTCTGCTGGGGCAGACATCAGTGGCTGCTCCTTGTCCTCCTCTTTGACAGTCTCTGTTGGTTGTCTTTCCTCTGTTACACTTGCATCAAAGAAACAATTATCTTTAAAAGTGTTTGGCCCAATGGCCTCTTTCTTGGATTCATGTTGAACCACCTCCTCATGTGTAACACTTGTACTAGGTTCTGCTGGACTATTTGGAAGGAATATTTGAATTCCCCCAATGATCAGAATGCATTTATGATCCTCCTCCACCAGCTCTCCTTGCTGATATGAACTCTCACCCGAGTTCACAAGACTTTCAGATAGTCTCCTGTTTTCTTCATTTCCCTCCTAATAGTCTATGAGATCCTCAATTGATGTCATCTCATTTACCCCCTGACAATATGAAATTTCACTACTTCCCTCCTGACAGTCTATGAGATCCTCATTTGACTTATCTCATTGCCCACCTGGCGATTTCAACATTCATCTCTGCCCTCCTGGAATTTTATAAGACCTTTAATTGATCTCACCTCCTCCTCTTCTTTGAGGTTCCTCCCAATCTCTGGTTCATAGATGTGAATCACTTTCTCTTCTATGTCACTCAGGTTTTCAACTTCCCTCAGCCACCTCCTCAACTCTTGTTGCTACTTTCTAGCCAACAACTTTTGAACAGACCATTTCACCTTCCTGTTCGGGGGACATTCGTACCTCTAGTGTACCTTTGTCTCTTGTTGCATATTCAATGCTAGTTGTTCCATTCTTTCTCTTGTCTCAATGAGCTCCTTGTCAATTTCTTCTTTACTTTTTTTCTTGTGGTTTGCTCCTCGACCACAATTATGGCCTTTAGTAGCCATCTTTTCTGTCTTCATCCCTCCTAGCTATCTACCATTTGTTGTACAACTAGCAACAATATTTAAAGAGCATCAATACTCTGTCTCTCTTCACCTGCTATCTACAGGAACAATTAAGATTCTGATATCATTTGATGTTATCAAATTATCTCTTTTCACCTTCTTACCTTTGCCTACAATCTTTAGACAAAGTTCAGCTCTTGATACTACTTGATGTAGTCAGACTGTCTTCTCTTTCCTTTTCCTGTTGTCTGCAAGAAATTTTAAGCTTTAATATCAGTTGATGATATCAAACTATCTATGTCTCCTTTGTCTATTGTCTGCAAACAAAATCAAGCTCTGATGCCACTTGATGCAGACCCCCCTTCTCGCCTCAGGCTGTGCAACCTCTTGGTCTAGGATCGTTCAAATCAAGGATTCAGATTGACTCTTCGGGCCTTTATTAGACCCCAATCAATCTACACATGTCCCCTTTCCTTCAAAGTGCAGGTTCTAGAAAACCCACAGGCTCTGTCCTAGCCCATTTGAAGAATTAAATAACAGGTGGTAGCTCCCCTCGCTAGGTCCTTTCCTTCATATGACCTCGGACTATGACCTCACATAAACAAGTGATTGCAGAGTGACCAAAAGTCATTTGAGACCACACTGCTTTTCTCCCCACAATTCACTATCAATCGCCACGTGTCCCTTTAGCAATACCGTAGTTTTGATTGCAGCCTGCTCTAATAATTTTAAAGTCTGAGCACTTTCTGGCTCCGCAATTAAGCATGACCGTTGATCTTCAATCTTAGGAGATACCTCTTGATCAACAGATACAATCTGTCCTCTATATTCCTTGGTCAATTGTCAGTTAGCGACCTTTTTCCTCCTTCCGCATGCACTCCTAGATCTCACAATCTATCGACGCGTGCCCTCCTCTCAAATCGATGACTATGATTGATTTCACCCTTCGGGACTCGTGAGTTTCAAATCTCAAATATCGCTTCCTCAACAGTACTTCCACCCGAATTCAATGATTTGTCGACGCGTGTCAGTCACAGATCAACGACTATGGTTCACTTCTTCTCTTCGGGCTTCGAGAGTTTCAACTTTCAGTCTTCTCTTTTTCCTAGGACGCTTTCAGTTGAAGACAACGATCTGTCGATGTGTGTCCCTCACAAATCGATGTCTGTGGTTCACTTCAGCTCTTCGGGCTTCGAGAGTTTCAACTCTCAATCTTTGCTTTCTCTTAGAGTGCTTTTACCTGAAGACAATGGATTTTCGCCACGCATCCCTTTGGATCTGACGGTCAAGATTCACTTCGGCTCTTTGGGATGATTTCACCCGAAGTTCATAGATATCTACCGCATGTCCCTCTGAATATGATGGCTATGATTTACTTCAGGTATTTACCTGGATTCCACGGATGTCTACCACATTTCCTTTTGAATCAGACGACTATGATTGATTTCTCCTTTCTAGCTTCAAGAGTTTCAACTCTCAAATCTTACTCCCTCCGTAGGAATTCCACCCGAAGTTGATGATATGTTGACACATAACCCCCTCGTGATTGATGACTAGGATCCATTGTTTGGAGATTTTTCTCTCTCCAGATCTTGCACCACCTGTCCCTCTGGATGATGGACGGTCCCTAATCACTTCGGGACTTTGGCAAGTATTCTTTCCTGTGCACACCAAGGGTTAAGGCCCATGCACTTTACCTAGATCCAACGGATGCCCATCCCTCATGCTCAGATCCGATGGATTGCATCTGTCCTTCTCCTCATTTTTTCCTTCTTTATTCTGGACCCAAATTGGCTGGTCCTGATCTCTTCCTGCAAATGATCTGACTATTTTTTTCCCTCTTCCTCCTGAGCTTATTTTTTCTCCCAGACTTAGGAAATTTTATAAGAGTTCAAATATTTTGGTCTTTGAATATTCTCTGGAGAATCCAGTTGAAAGGGTCTCGACTGTGCTTTTCCTCGTGAGCTTTGACAATGAAGATTGTCCTTGACTCTGGCATACACTTGTGCTCTGTGTGCAAACTTGCACTACTCCTCCTAAGCTTGTGAATATTGGAATAATTTCACTTCTATGCGCACTCCTTGCACTGTCTCTCTTGAGGTTTTGCTTACTCAAGTTCTAAGGTTTCAGTCCATTTACTCCTTAAAGGGATTCTTGTGCCTTCTCTACAACTTTTTCTCAATGCACACCTGCAGAGATTACAGAGTATTCAACAACTCCGTGGGTGTATTCTTCTTGAAACCCTTCTCCTTGAAATCGACAAAGTGTTCTCTTTTTGCACGCTTGCACATGCTCGATGCCCACCTAGCAGGGCTCTACAAAGTTCTCAGTGACTTTGTCTCTATGTGATTCTTCTGCACATATTCTCATCTAAGGTATTCAACAACCTAGCGTCTTCCCTTGAGTTGTTATCACTCTGGTGCACCCTCCTGGCATGTTCTTTTCTAACTCCACATATTTTGGATGCGCACTCCTTGTGCTGGCTACAAAACCTCCAATGTTCTGTTATGTACTTGTTGAACAACCTAAGAATCCAGAACAATATTTCAAACTCAACAAGGATAGAGAAATCTATCTTCCTATTGCAGATTTAACCTATCATGCATCTAGAAAATACATAAACACACACAGATAACATTCATCGGATACACATAAACACACAGAAAGTTCATATGTAGGAAAAAATGCTTTCTTTCTATTAAGATGAATGTATGATTACAATATAAAAAGGCTGGACTGTAACAGAGTCTCATCTCTCTCAAGCTCCCTCAAAGAACTATTCTATCTCCTATCTCCTCCTCTGAGGATTTCTAACTAACTTGTAGCTACCTCCTATTCAGTAACCTAATCTCCAATAACCTCATTCAGACATACAATGTATCTACATATAAAAGAAGGTTCCTAGGGTTCCCTCCAAATACTTCTATTCTCAAAAGAAGCTAACTACCCCTTAGTTCCGTTACATTAAATTCTAGGAGTGAAACTCCCAGATCACTCACGATCATTTGCTCCAAAGTGTTTTGATCTTCTTAAGTTTTCAATTAGTTTAAGAAAGATTTGCAGGAAAAGCCAATGTTTCATATTTATAAATGATTCAAGGGCGCGCTGAGGCATCGATTTTTCTCATCATGTGTGCTTGATGATGATGCTCTTACATCATACTCGACTACTAGGAAAATCATGAGATCCTACTCATGGATCCCTTTTCTATGTTGTTGAGATCCTCCAGGGTCCCAAACCTGAAATTGGAGTTGTCCACTTGCTCCTCTTCCTTGTTGTCTTTGTTTCCTTTCTACTCCTACAGGTCCTCTTCTGTTCCATCCTTCTCTATTGACTGCTTCTTGTGCTACTTCCAACATCAGTCTCTTAATATCCTATATTTCTTTGTCCAACTGGTCCACTGGTTGGCCCTTCTCCTTCATCTCATTCTGATGTATCTCCATTCCATCAATTTCCAACTTGACTTGTTGAATTAGATGACTTTTCATATTTACCCTTCCCTCTAGGGCCTCAATTTATTCACACAAATCAACAAAATCCATGCTATATGTTTCTCTCTCCTTTGTTGTAGGTTCACATTCTACAATCATCTCTTTTTTAGTTTCCTGGATGAAAAATGTGAGCCATTCCTCTGAATGCTCTTCTTCATCCATCTCTTGGGCACATTGAAATGTGTGCTCTTTCTCCTTTTTACCAATCTGATCAATCTAAACCTTCCTGTTATCTTCATCTCCTATGGCACTAGCTGGCCACTCTATTTGCACACTCCAGTTTTGCAGTCTCACCAATGAGTTGTTGCTCAACTTCCTCCTCTTATAGATTGACTTATGTGATCTCCTCTTGTGTTGGTTCAACTCCAACTTCCTCCAGCTTCTCTCCAGGATGGTATGCTCCTCCACCTGTTTCCAACTTGATCTGTTGTATATTCCTACTCTACATATTTACCCTTCTCTCCAGGGCTTCCAATTCCTCATACAACTCAAAAAAATCTATGTTGTCTACTTCCTCTTCTGCTGCAGCCTCCAGTGCTGTAGTCATCTCCTGTTAAGCTCTCAGGATGAAATTTTTGAGAAATTATGCTGAATGATCTTCTCTTGTAATATGCATTACTGTCTCCTAGTAGTCATCTTCTGGTTCTGGACTATCCAATCAATCCTCCAACATATTCATCTCTTTCTCCCATTGAGTGGGAAGTTCATCTGAATTCTCCTCTTTTTCTGTTGGGGCAGACATCAATGTCTGTTCCTTCTCCTCCTCTTTGACAGTATCTGCTTACAATATGTGCAGGCTGGACTGTAATAGAGTCTCAGATCTCTCAATATCCCTCAAATAACTATTCTATCTCCTATCTCCTCCTCTGAGGATTTCTAACTAATTTGCAGCCACCTCATATTCAGTAACCTAATCTCCAACAACCTCATTTGGTCATACACTGCATCTACATATACAAGAAGGTTCTTAGGGTTCCCTCCGACTACTTCTATTCTTTAAAGAAGCTAACTACCCCTTAGTTCTGTTACATTAATGTCTAGGAGTGAAACTCCTAGATCACTCACGATCATTTTCTCCCAAGCGTTTTGATCTTCTTCAGTTTTCAATCAGTTCAAGAAAGATTTGCAGGAAACACCCGTGTTTCATATTCTGAAATGATTCAATGGCATGCTGAGGCGCCGAGTTGTCTCTCCACGTGTGCTTGCTGACGATGCTCCTGCATCATGCTGGAACATGTTGTGTTTTTCAAGATCCCAATGGTAACAAAACCATATTAGCCTATATATTGAAGTTTCAATGTACGACCAACATAGCAGAACACGAGGCATTAGTCTAAGGTTTGAAAAAGGATATTGATATGAATGTTAAATTCATTAATCTATATTGTGATTCTGATATTATTTTCAAGCAAGTATGAAACACTATCCACTGTGTTTCAAATCATCTAAAAAACTACCAACAACTTTTTTTATATTTGTCACTACATTTTACTACTTTTGATATCAAGTTTGTTCCTAGAGCTCATAATTTAGATGCAAACTTACTTTCTAATGTTGCTTCAAAGTTAATTCCATTTGATGAATTCTCTCTTGATAGATTTTCAATTGAATTATTGTTTAGGCCATCTGTTCTTGACAATATAACCAATTGGATATTTTTTAATGATCACGAGCATATTATAAGTTTTCTTCTACAATAAGACACATATAAAGACTTAATCATCAATGAGAATCAACAAGATCCAAAAATTAATTCTCCTCCACTAGATTTTAAAGCTAAACCAGAAAACATCATTCCAAAATATGTAGTCGAGATATAATTTTTTTACAATCTTCAAGATAGATTTAAAACACCAACTAATTGCAAAACAAATAGTTCCACAATGAAATTTGAAATCATAAACTTGGGAATTAAAGAAAATCCACAAAATGTTAATCTTGGATTAGGTTGTAGACATTCAAAATAGATTTATTTTATTAATCTTTTGAAAAAATACAAAGATATATTTCTTGAAATATAATGATCTAAAAACCTATGATAGTTCAGTTATTCAACATGTAATTCTGTTGAAATTTGATGCCAAACTAGTCCAACAAAAATTAAGAAAAATTCATCCCAACATTGAACAAATAATAATAATAATAATAATTGAATAAATTGCTCCAAGCAAGAATTATTTTTCGTGTTATACACTCCCAATGGGTTTCTAATATCGTTCCAGCCAGGAAGTAAAATGTAGATATTATAATTTGTATTGATTTCATGAATCTAAATAAAGCATATGAAAATGATAACTTTCCTCTTCCTCCTATGGAATGAATTCTATAGTATGTGGCAGGTTATGAGATGATGTCTTTTCTAGATGGATTCTCAGGTTATAAATAGGTCTTAGTTTCCAAATATTATCAATTGAAAACAACCTTTCGAATTAAATGGGGCACATATGCATACATGAACATTCCTTTTGGACTAGTAAATGTTGGTGCCACATTTCAATGTGCCCTGGATATTTCCTTTAGAGGGTTAGTAAATATATTAGTGGTAATATATTTAGATGATGTCATTGTATTCTCTAAGAACAAATTTGATCATATGCATCATCTTAAAAAAAAATTGACCGCTGCAGAAAATATGGCATTTCTTTTAATACCAAGAAAATTGTATTTTCTCAAACACAATGGAAGGTTTTAGGATTCATCATTTCCAAATTAGGAATTGTGATTGAACCAGGAAGAATTAAAGGTATATTAGAAATCCATTTTCCTCATAATAATAAAAAATGCAATCCTTCCCTGGATAGACTAATTTTGTTAGAAGATTTGTTCGAAGTTGTGTAGAGATAGTAAGACCATTACAAAACATGATTAAGAAAGATGTTGTTTTCAAAAGGAATAATGATGAAAGAGAATAATTCAAAGCAACAAAAGAAGCAATTGTACAATCCCCAACTCTATCATCTCCCAATTTTAATAAGGATTTTACGTTGTATACTTTTGATTCAAATTTGTCTTGAGATGTTGTTCTTACTCAGAAGAATGACCAAGATATTGAAATACATATTTCTTTTAAGAGTACAGGTTTTCAGGGTGCAAAATTGAACTATTATGAAGTGGAGAAACATAAATATGCACTATTCAAGGAAGTTAAACATTTTAATCCTTTTATTTTGGAGTCACATACTAAAGTGTTTGTTCCATATCCTTCAGTTCAAAACTTACTTCTCAAAAAGGATCTTGGAGACAAAAGAGAAAATTGGATGACCACTCTACATGAGTATGAATTGGAAATTAAACCTTCCAAAGTCATTCAGGGTTTATGTCTTTGCATACTAGCTATAGAGTCAATGGATTCTGAGTCTGAAAATAAACCAGAAAAGGAAAATGAGTCAAAATCACAAATTAACGAGATTTATCTTACTTCTAACTTTTATGATTCATGGTATAAGGATCTAAACTTTTTTCTCACTCATGGTTTTTCTCCTCTTCATTATGAGCCTACGAATAAAAGAGAATTAGAGTTTAAATATGCTCATTATCAGTTGATAAATGAAGTATTATTTATACAAAATTATGATTATGTTTTGTTAATATTTTTATAAAAAACAGATGTTGATAAAGTGTTATTTGATTTACATAATGGTCCTGCAAGTGGAATTTTTAGTGGAGACACTACTACTCATAAGATCCTATGAGTAGAATATTATTGGCCAACTTTTTTCAAGGATGCTCATGCATATGTTAGAAAATGCATAGTTTTCCAAACTTTTTCTGGAAGAGAGAAAAAACCTGCATTCCCATTGCAGCATGTGATGATTGATGGACCATTCCAACAATAGGGTCTGAACATCATCAGAGAGATAACCTATTTTTTTTCACAGCTACACAAGTATATCTTGACAACAACTAATTATTTCACCAGGTGGAAAATACCATTCCTTTAAAAAATGTCAACCGGATTCAGGTGATATCTTTTATCGAACAATTCATAATTACAAGGTTTGGCATTCCTAACACTTTGGTTTTTGACAATGCTTCATATTTTTCTTCAATAAAATTAATTGAATTTTATTTAGATAAAGGTAATAAAATCATATATTCTGCCAATTATTATCCACAAGGTAATGGTTTGGTAGAATCTACCAATAAAAAACTTCTCTGAATCATTAGGAAAACCATCAATGAAAATAAGAGAAATTGGCACAAATCTATTTCATCTGCATTATAGGATGACATGGTCACACATAAAATTGGATTAGCTAATTCTCCTTATTTCCTTTTTATGGCAAGGAATCTATTCTTCCAACTAATGAAACTTTACCTTCTCTACAATTACCACAATCTGTCAAAGAAGATCCTTGTCCCAAAATGCAGGAACACATTGAGGAATTGTTAAAATTAGAAGAAGAAACAGATAAATCCAAACATACTTTCTCCAAACACCAAAAAATAATAAAGAAATGGTTCTATAAGAATTTAGTTACTCATAAATTTTTTGAAGGCAATGATTTGGTCATGAAATGGGAAAAAGACCACGAGGAAAAAGGAAAACATACAAAATTCCAAAAACTATGGTTTGGTCCATTTCAAATCGCTGAAAAAGTTGGCCCTTCAACATATATTCTTCAAACATTAGAGGGAGAAAAATAAATTATTTTTCCTGAAAATTATAAATCCATAAATCATGTAAATATGTTGATTTTTGTTGATTTTATCAGTTTTGTTTGAAACAATAAAATGGTTTTTTATCCTCAATAAATAATTGATATTGTATTATATACCTGTTTACAACTGAAACCATCACACCAAAATAATCTATATAAAGTTCCATGACTTAAAAACAAAATTTCTATATTAGTGGTGGAACTCCTATGTTACTAAGAATTCATATTTATATCATTGTCACATCTTACCTATCTACAAATGAAATCATAACACTAAAATAATCTATATAAAGTTCCATGACTTAATTTGTTTTTTTCTATATTAGTGGTGGAAATCCTATGTTACTAAGAATTCATGTTTATATCACTATCACATCTTATGTTTCTTACATATTGTTTCTTCTGAGCTCCATTTATTTCACATTTAAAAGATTATTCTTAAGATGATTGGTGGAAGGAATACTTCAAGCTAAACTTTGGAAGTGAGTAAAATACCAAGCAAATATAAATAAATATCGTATCACCTCGCTTCCCTAAGCACCAAATTACTTATGCAATACATATACTTAAATCATTAAGGGTGTAACATAATAAAAAAGGGAAGTTGAAAGCATTAATTAGTGTGGGAAGTACAAGTAAATCTATCAGGGCTATCGACGCTCGTTGGTAGTGGGGCCATGCTTGTATGATACAAAAGCATCTTCATTGGGACTATGGATGCTTGCGGGTAGTGAAAAAATGTTGGGTCAAAGAGAGATGAGGAACACACAAAGACAAGTGTTTAATCACCCATGATGAAATCCTTAATTCATGCCTTATACAAATTATTTATAGGTTGAAAGCTAAGAACAATTAACCTAAAAAAATGTGCTTGAATATGTAATCTGTAAGTTACCATATGTTTGTGTTTACTGAGAATATATTTAAAAATTATTGAACATATGGTGGTACCCATAATTAAGAAATCTACCTTTATAGTGATTTGAGCTTACTTTTAACATTTAGTGTGAATAAGCCTTTTAAGCACCATTAGACAAAGAAATTTGTTTCGCTCAGTGTGTCTCCATTTGTTGAGCCTCAACAGCTCCCCATTATTCTTAATTTTTTTGAATAAATAATAATGGGTCCCTTTCATTTATTTCATTTATTCCAATATTTTTTTTTTTTTAATAACAAATGCTCTTTTAAAACAAAATAACTTAGCAACAAAATTGTTTTCCCAATCTCCCAGTACCCCTGGTGGGACGGTGGTACCGAGACAACTCTCACATCACTTTCATTACTTGTAAATAATTCCTTGATCTCTCGATCACCTTGGTGGTACCAGATTGGGGTCCCATGTTTGATTTAAACTCTTTTTGCAATCTCTAGTGTTCTGATATCCCGATGGGTGAGTAGCCTAGTAGGTTGTTTATACCAGATCACATTTTTATGTTTGTTCATGATTTATTAATAAAATCCTGGTAGCTTGGTGGACTATTTCCCTGGTGTTACTGAATCGAGAATTTTATGTTACAGTTAACTCGTTAAAATAAGTCATGGTTTTGGTGCACCGATACCAAGGTAGCCCGATGGTCTGACACCTAGCTCATACTGGATCGAGATTATTTTTTATGCATGTTACGTTCCATTTAGTAAATACTCCATTCTCTGGTGCCCTAGTTAAACAATTAAGCGTTGATTAAAGCACGATAATTTGAAACACTTATAATAAACCTACCGGCCTGGGCTTCACGTGGTGGTTAAAAGGTTAAGTATTAAGATATCCTGGTGAGCCGGTGGTCGGTGAGAAACCTTACCTTGCAAGTTTGAATAAACTTAAATTATCTTTTCTATAGTTTAATGATTCTAATGCTGGTGATTACAGGAATTAAACGAATTTATATAGCATTGTGTAGAGTTTATGCCTTGATCTTATGACCCAAATTGCTTGCTAATCCCACCTTCATCTTTATTAAGATTTACTTTCACTCTCTTTGAGATTTTTGAGTATTAACCTTGTCTACATTAATCCAAGGTTAGAAAAAACCTTGTCGTCTCTTAGTTAGTTTTGTTACACATATTAATAACAAAACTAGTTTTAATCAAATCTATCAATTGATTTTGAAAGAAAACTTATGTTGTGTCATATGATCTCATGAATTATCAATACAACATGACTAAAAGTGGAAAGTGAAACAACATAAGGTTGACAAAGAAGAAACAGATAAAATCTAAATTCAATCTTTTTCTCGGATACTTCCTTCAACATAGGAGAAAACAATAGCTTGGAATGGATCCAGATATACAAATTATTTGAAGAAGGTAACTTTACAAACGAATACAAATTCAACGCTGACGAGCTCATCAACATCAAGAAGTCATGTCTTCATAAAGTTGCTTCCATACCAGTGATGCTTCCCTCCTATGACATGGTATGGTGGACAATCTCTCATCCTTGTGTTTACACATGCACAATTGTTAATTATTCCCATCAAATTGTTGGGTATTCTAGGCCAGATGACATTTCCAATATGTATAAACTAGACCCACCTACAATTTTTCTCGATGAAATTTTTATTAAGAAATTCATTCAGAAAGAACTTGAGGGAGAAGAAGTCCAAATGGTTGATTTAATCAGGGAATGGTGGAATGATCCAAATTATTTCAAAATTATAGGAGATATACTCTGTTCCACATCTTAAGAAACCCTCCAAGATGATAACCAACATGCTTTGTTGCCTTTACGATGAGATTGATGCTTCTAAATTTAAATTGAGTTGGGTTCTTATTATTCACCAAGTTCTCAAAGAATTTTTTTTTAATTGGTCACACATTGTCTCTGCTAATATTAATCAAGAGGTTAAAAAAGATCAAGAGGCACCTCCATGGTATTTTCCAAGAATTTTATGTCTTCTTATTTAACGGATGTTTTCTGTGTAGTCACACCTTTTCCTCTGTTATCCTGGAATTGGTCTCCTTTTTAAGAGGCAATCCACGTATATTGTTCTAAAATGTGGAAAATCAGTTGTAAAAACTTCTTTTATGACATTTTCAATTATTTCATGGCCCTTTACACCTAATTTTGAAAATTCATCAAGCTCCTAGATTCACCTAGGAGGCCATGGATACTACTATGGAGATTGGAGATTGGTTTGTGGATGAGGAATTCTCATTTATTATAATATATGGGTGTGAAGGGGATCCCCATATTTTTCCTAGATATGTTCCAGACAGACTAGCTCTGAGAGAAATTGCATACCAAATTATTAGTGGTCGCATTATTGCATTCTTGTCAAGGAGTTAGAAAAAGAAATGGCCTTCCTTCCTAATTTCATTAGGTATTTCAAAAAACATGATCCAACAAAGATTGATAAAAAACATTACAGTTTGGTAAAAAATATTAAATCATAGAACCATGGAGATGACCCATTTGACATAGTTTTTCATAGAGCCACAAGTTTTCATAAAGTTTCTCACATAATTGATGCAATAATAAATAGATCCAAAATACAATAATTCTTAAATTATAAATTCAAGAGGAAAAAATCCTTCTTAAAGGAAAATAATGAAAAACAGGGTATTGAAGCAATAAATGTGTATGAAGAGGAGGATGAGAAATCCAAATACGAAACAAAACATGACCAGAATGTCTCCACTTCAGATACATTTTTGAATAGATAGAATCAATAAGGAAAATCCATAGAAGGAGAAGAGTAGAACCAATGAGAAATACAAACTCATGAGAAATCCCTTGGGGTAAATGTAGAACACAATACAAATACATGTACTGCAAATTTTCAAACAACAATTTTTGCTACTATCACTGCAATTGATACTACACCTATGAATGGTTCCAACGTCTCTTGACTTGGGTAGTCTTCAACCTGTTTAGGAAGTTTTTATTTCATTGGATAATTACACCTTTGATGATAAGATAGAAACCATTGTCGAGAGGAGAACTAAAAGAAGAAAGACAACTCACCATGAGGAGGTCACACAAGAGACAATGCATTTTTGGGATGCTGCATAGTTAAATGATGATGAATTTGTAGAGGACGCTACTAATTCCTTAGGGGAATTTTCTATTGCAAACAAATGGTATGTACGTAAAATTTTTTCTCAGTTAAAAGAGAAAGGAAAAGAGTGGAAGAGCTACAAGGGAAATTGAAATCATAGGAAGTGTGTTGGTCAAAGGGACATGCAACTCAACTGAAGCATATTACAGAAGCAAATCAAATCTCTCTGGATACCATTTTACAATTAACAACTAAAACATATGAGATCAAAGATGAACATGACAAACAAGTAGTTTTGTTTCTTGATGAGAAAGAAAAATTGAGCTGAAATTATGAGAATCAAATGGATACTTTGACTACTCAATTAGATGAAATGAAAATCAAAATAGAAAATTCAAAAAATTTAAAGAAAGAAGAAATGAAGTTGAACAACAAACTAGTTTATTTACAAGAGTTACTTTATACCAAGTTGTATGACATCAAAGAACAACATGAAAACATGCTTCAATTTACTACAAAATCTCAAACTTAGTTTGAGAAACAGAAGGAAGCTCAAAAATCATTTGATGATTTGAAAGCATGGGAAGAAAATGAAACTAGTTTTCCTCTGGGTTATTCCATATTCTCTGAAGATGAAAAATACAAATACAAGCACCACTTGACTCCTGGCATATATTCTCACAAGATTTAATCAAGGAAACAATCAAAAGATACTCAGAATTATGGGATTTAGATCTAGATATAATCTAGGATTATGAAATGCCTCATGTGTAGTTTCTTGGTGATCCAGGTGGATTTCAGTGGCCACCCACCTTTTCCAACTGGCCCAAAACAGTTTTCTGACAATTTTGGTAATTTACTATTTTTAGCAGTTTTTAACTTCCGAGGCCATTTTGAGGGCCTAAATGAAGGTTTTTTGGGATATAGATTCTCAATGATATCTAAAGGCTCTTATTCCCCCCCCCCTAAATTAATCTCCTCAATGATACCTTTCCAACGAGCTATCGTGCGCCCCAAACAAATATCGTATGCCAAAGTTACGCCCCCGGGAAGTTGATACACCAAACTACCCTAAACGAGGTCCAAAAAACTGTTGGCTTTTCATCTTTCGGGGTTAGGGTTTTGGATTTTATTTATGATAAAAGGGCCTTTGGAGCCTCATTTTAAAATAATCTTCTTGTGAATGCAAGTAGCCATCACATCTCTTCTCAGAGATAAGCTGCCACCATTCTAGTGAGTCTTTCACTTTGTATTTTTACAGTCTTTGTACATTTTCACTCATCAATAGAAAATTGATTATTATTGTATCTTTGTGTTTATGGATGAATCTCTGATACATTTTTGTTATATTATTGGATATCCGATATATCTCTGTACATTTCTTTATTATATCTCCGCTCTCATTTCGTGCCGAAACTAAACCAGATCAGTGGTATCAGAGCAGACTGCTCCTGATCGTTTTTCAGTGCATGTCCCTGACGAGGTACGCGTATAGAAAGTTGGGTGTCGAGCTTGTCTCTCTTGAAGACAATCTCTCTCGCACGTCCAAGAAACCCTCCATGGCAGAAGAAAATAAAAATGACAGAGCAGACGATTCTATTAATCTATTACTTGAGCAAGCTCTCACACGACAGAGGGATGAAATGATGGAGAATTTTCCCCACATCCTTCAACACCTGTTGATAACAACAAGCGAGTCTTCATCAATCGACCTCTTTGGAAGTACCTCTCCTTTCAAGGTACAATTTAATTTTGATATTCCCATATTTGAAGGACAGATAGATGCATATGCCTTAGAAAAATGGTTAAATATGCTAGAAGGTTATTTCTCTGTTCATACTTTTTCTGAAAGGGAAAATATATCCTTCACACTCCTTAAGGCCCTCCCTCATGTCAAACATTGGTGGGAAACTTATTGGGAGAAAATTTCCACAGAGGAGTCTGGAATATATGGGGTCGAGCCCACTTGGGATTTTTTTGTGGATGCGATAAAGGAATATTATTACCCTGTTGGTAACTATGAGGACCAGTACATGCGATGGATGACACTATGGCAAGAGAGGGGCCAAGTAGTTCCGAAGTTCACCAATACCTTCCGTAGCTTGTGACCCAAGCTGGGTATCAAAGACTTTGAATGAAATTTGGTTCTGAAATACCGTGGGGCTCTACAAAGATACATCCAAATTGAAATGGATTTTATGGACATATCATCAGTCGGTGCTTCTTATTGATATGCTATTAAAATCGAGAAATAATTTAAGCACCAAAACAAACAGGAGTTTGGGTCTGCAAATCTGCAAAAACCAAAGTATGATAAAGATGATCCTAAAAAATAGTCTCTCGAAAACCAATCCAAGCCAGAGGAAAATAAGGGTCACAGGAAGACAAAGAAGGACACCGAAAAATGGTGCGATTTCCACAAAGCCATTGGCACAACATCGATAAATGTTTCTCAAAACAGTCATTGGCGATTGATATCAAAGACAAGGAGCCGAACCCTGATTCAGAATATGATTATGAAATTACTGGTAAAAGACAGATCATTGACGCAGACTCCACTGCTATTGTCGTGACCACAACAATTCAACCAAAAGAACCAACATATCCTGAAGAGGGGGAGTGCCTTTTTCATTCACATATGTGGGTGAAGGGGTCCCCACTGCATTTTATTGTTGATAGCGAAAGCCAGAAGAACCTCATATCAGTAGAGGTCATCAAATAATTAGGACTGTCGACAACACCACACCCGCAACCATACAACATCAGGTGGCTTCACTAGGGACGAGATCTTTGTGCCAGCCAACAGTGCCTATTTTCATATAGCATGCAACCCTTCAAGGATGAGGTATTATGTGATGTTTCCCCACTAGATGTCTGTGATGTTTTCTTGGGCCAACCATATATGTGGAAACACCATGTTGTTTATGAGTCTCAACCCCGTAGTGTCATTGTTTCTCTTGGGGGTCATCTCTACAGAATACCAGAGGTAGTTCTGACTGTTGTTCCACCTAAATAGTGCTGCAAGGTAGTATTTCATACTACAAAATTCAGCTTCCTCACAATCTTTTCAAAAGGTGAACAAAAGGATACTACAACAACTACAACCTCAGCCCAAGCACCTTCTATCCAACAGAAGAAGGTCGAAAAGATTGCAGCAAAGTGTAAATATTCCTTCTACACACATACATCTCATGTAGCCAGACTGGTTAAAAATTTCCAACCCTTCCAGCTACAGGTTCGTGACAACCTTCAACAAGCTAAGCATTGCAACTTCTCCAACAAGGCAAGCAACTCATCAAGATGCAAATTCATCAAACGCTTTTCCCTCTCCCCTGAGAACTCAATGTAATGGAGACCATTGCTTCCTAAAGAGAGAGGATTGATCCAGGTGGATATCAGTGGCCACCCACCTTTTCCAACTAGCTCAAAACAATTTTCTCGCAATTTTGGTAATTTACTATTTTTAGTAGTTTTTAACTTCAGGGGCCATTTTGAGGGCCTAAATGAAGGTTTTTTGGGATCACGATTCTCAATGATAGACAAAGGCTCTGATTGACCCCCCTAAATGAATCTCCTTGACAATACCTTTCCAACGAGTTATCGTGCGTCCCAAATGGATATCGTATGCCAAAGTTACGCCCCAGGGAAGTTGATACACCAAACTACCCAAAATGGGGTCCACAAAATTGTTGACTTTTCATCTTCCGGGGTTAGGGTTTTGGATTTTCTTTATGATAAAAAGGCCTTTGGAGCCTCATTGTAAAATCATCTTCTTACAAATACGAGTAGCCGTCACATCTCTTCGCAGAGATAAGCTATCACCATTCTAGCGAGTCTTTCACTCTGTATTTTTACAGTCTTTGTACATTTTCGCTCATTAATAGAAAATTGTGTATTATTGTATCTTTGTGTTTATGGTTGCATTTATGATACATTTATGTTATATTATTGGATATCCGAGATATCTCTGTACATTTCTTTATTATATCTCCACTCTCATTTCATGCCGAAAATAATCCAGATCACTTGGCCAATCAATACCTTTCTTAGAATGTCTTTCAAATGTGCATAAATAGAATATCTCAAGAATAGATGGAATCACTCAACTCAGTTCTTGAAATGTGGATAGTGTCAAACAATTTATCACTCGAACTGCAGAATGTTGCAAATCCATCGATAATTTCTTATGGAAATTCAAAATAGCACATGAATAAATCACGAAAAATATCTATCGATGTAAGTTAAATGAAGAAATTCCCCAACCACCATTAATTTCATTGTTGTTAAATAAAGTTACCCTATGGAAAAATCACATGTAGATGCAAGAAGGAAAAGTCAGAAAGGAAATTGTTGGTAACAAGGAGAATACCTATCCTTAAAATTAGCCATCAAATCAATTTGATACCTGGATCAATAAGTTGGAACAAAATGTGGAAATAGTTCTATGTTTTAGCATCTTTTACTTCAATTTACTGTAATTATGTAGACATAACTAGGGGTTGGAAAGTCTGGAAATTGGCTATGTACACTATTGTAAAATCCAAAATTTTGAGATTTGAAGACTTGGAAGTGGTAGCACTCATATGGTGTTTCAGTTGTTTGGGTACTACTACTCAAAGATAATGAAATACAGATTTTGTAGGACATTATTATTGTTCTTTCATATTTATTATTGAATTAATGTTTATGTTCTCAATTTCTGCATTATTGTTAGAATTTTTGAGAAATTATTGTGTCATTTCATTCCTAATTGAATTTGATAAGAATGGTAATAGATTAAAATATGAGTATGCATATTTGTGATCTCTTGATAACTATTTACTAAGTGATCATTGATATGTATTTTATTTAGTTGTTCCTTGACTATGTGAACTATTTCCATAGTCTTTCAATTTATCTTTATCTCATATTTTTTCATGATTATACAGAGTGTGAGTGTATATATTTGTTCTTTTGTCAACAACTATTTATTGAGTTAAATATGATGTGTATTTGTTTTAATTGTTATCAAGTTATATGAACTAAAAATGTAGATTGATAGCTTATATTTATCTCATATTTAATATATGTTATTTTTCTTGCTCCTAACTGGAATAATACGAACTAATTCTATTATCCAGGTTAGGATAGTGTAGATTTAAAATAGAGTTAGATTAGTTATTTTTGTTTGTTTCACGGTATATTAGAAGAGATTCAAGTAAAGTATCCTTTCAAGGAGAAAATCCACCTTAGTGGCAATCGAGCCCACATACCGGTGAGTATTTCCATCCCAAACGAGTATAGGCCTAATTGGGTAAATTTATCCACATTGAATGCATCAACATCAATAGGTTATTAGGGGGGAGTTATAAAAAACAAAAGTTCTAAAGTCAGATGGAACCAAAAAATAAGGGAGGAATACCTATCATGAATAGGAACCAAGACGGTGAGAAAGAATCAAAGGTGTAACTGAAAATTAGAAGAATAACACTAGCAAGTGTTGCCCCATAAGAGATCTAGTCTGAACACCCAAAAAAATATGAATGCAGGGAACACATGAAGGATGAACCTAATTCCATAAAGGATTCATTGAAGAAATCCAACAAGCCTTTAAATAAATCAAAGAATTAGAACAAACAAATTTGGACCTTGTACATGGATTTGTGGTATGATGCAAATAAGCAAAACAAAAACAAAGACAATAATTGGATAACATATCAAATTTTCCTATTTTTGATGGAATCATAGATGTAGTAGACCATGTATTCATCCTCATCACATTTTGAAAGGAAAAAAGTGAAAATGATCCATTAACCAAATGAGTAACATTCAATATGGGGACCCTAAGATGCACCACATTGAAGTGGTATTAGAGGTATGATAAGAACTAGCTTTCATAACTTGTGAAAATCTTCTCAACCACCTCCAAGATGCATATAGGTATCACAACATGAAATGGTTGACCTTCCAAAAAATTAAAGTAAATAGGAAAATGAAGGGAAAATATTTTTAGTGGTATGACTCCCCACTAAATAATATTTTTATCTAATTAAAGTATTAACTTATAGAATCTATAGGCATGGGTTGGTTCATATTAGGCCTAAATCCTACGTTTTGATCATAGGTATGATGGAACAAACTAAATTCATATTGGTAATCCATCAATATGGCCATCTAGATATATGATGAGATGGATCCAAATACACAAGATACAAACATTAAAAACAATATTGATCTCATATGAATATTAATTAATCCAAACAACATGAGTAGAAACATGAGAAAGAGGAAAGACAAATTGATGATAGAAGTAGAGATGATAAAAGAGACAAAATCCAAAAAATTTGAATAAATTTCAACTTCTACCACACATGTGATACACATAAAAAAAAAACCTTGGAAGGATTAAAAGTTCAATTCAAACAACCAAGGTTGATTTCCTAATAAGAAATGGAACTAGGGAAAACATAACTATTTCAAAGGATGGGACCAATAATAGGAACCATGTATAGTGCCCCTCTCGATATTATCTTAACTAAGTACGTGTATACTCTAAAATGAGAAAATTATTATTATTATACCTTTTTAATGAAATGTATGAACATATCAATTCACATGCCTACACTGATCTCAAATGTAATATTACAAACTGAGAACTTGTCCTTTATACTAATTTCTTCTCATGCATGTGAGGAGGGATAAAATCTACTTTCTACTTTTTCCTATTATAACATGATAGATCATAATAATATATTTAATGCTCAAACATGAAACTTTACAAGTAAAAGAGCCCCTAACTTGATATATGCGAGTTGATTAGTCTAGTAGAACAATTTTACCCTCTAGTGACAATTTACAATTTGATTTCTAAATCTCCCAGACTTAAAACAAGTCACTAAATAGTATTACAATCAAATTATGATAATATTTCTAGGTCTTCAAATGTAGTTCTAAAATTGATTGTTGTAATGGGATCTTTCTTCAAGCATACTTTCAGAATTTCTACTCTTATTTGTTGATTCTTTTTACAAAGATAAACTCACATAAAACAAGGGATTAGTTAACTACATGCTGCTAGAATATGAATGCATAAGTTGAGATGAGCATGCACTACAATATTTAATACCTCTTATTATTATAATACTTTCTCATTCAACTCTTTGATTTCAACATATTCCTTAACATAATATAATCCACAACTACAATGTTACATCTATTTTATTTTCTTTCACTTGCAAACATACAAGTAATCTCTCAATTCTATGGGAAACCTATCATGTAATATTTCTTTATGAATACATGCAACTTTTTAAACTTTGTACGAGTCAAGAGCTATTTCAGTTGAGGGAAAGTAACAAGATAAATAATAAGACAATTCCTTAATCTTGAAGGATCTTCAAACTCAAATAACATATGAAATTCAATCAAAGAAATATCATAATGAAACTTTATATAAGGATATGTTACTACCAAATTATACCTATCTATACTCCAATAATAGAGAGAAAACCCAATTTTTTTTTTTTTTTTTTTTTTTTTT
>ML783162.1:2058684-2097153 GCA_009831015.1 Picea engelmannii | reverse complement strand
TGATTTTATCTTGTTACAGGTTATTTCAACAATCCAGAGGCTACTTCTTCAGCTTTGGACAAGGATGGTTGGCTAAGAACGGGTGATCTATGTTACATTGATGATAATGGGTACTTATTTGTCATGGATAGATTGAAAGAGTTGATCAAATATAAATCTCACCAGGTATGAACTACATACATCTCTTTGAGAAGAAGCCTTAACTGTTAATATCTGACTTTTGCTTAACTTTTGCAAATGATTCAATAAATTCTTCATAAACTCAACCATAAAATAAAAAAATTTGTAAATGGTTTTGCAGGTTGCTCCTGCTGAACTAGAAGCACTTCTACTTTCTCACCCTGAGATTGCTGAGGCTGCAGTAATACCGTAAGGACAATGATTCTTTCTATCTGGTTTTTTGCATGCACTACTGAATAATTCTTGCCATTTTGAAACTGACAGGATGTAATGACAGAGTGAGGCATTCAACGACAGAGGGTTTTTGTCTTAAGGTTTTTTCACCAGGAACGAAGGGGCAAAAACGGGCCTCATGCAGGCTTTGTGGGTGAGAGCTGGTTCAATGGGTGTGACCAAGGGTGACCCTTCTGGCTAGAGAAACGATGCTTCCTTTCATGGGCTCGGCTCCTATGAGGGTTCGCGCATCTCAACGTGATAGCTGGTCGAGGGTTCTCAACTTGATAGAACTCAACGCTTGATTACTGTACTGCACCATCATCCCACGAAAATGCTTGGATTAATAATATTTTCTCTTCTTTTGGCCACCATCGTCTGGTCGATTTTCCATTTTGCAGTCGCAGATGCTGACTTGACTTTGCTGAGAAAGGGTCTGGCTAAACAACACAAATTCGAAGACAAGGTTATATGGATTATAGGAGCAAGCCAAGGGATTGGTAATTCATCGTCTGTTTTTGTTTCTTCTCGTTTATTTATCATTATAGATTTAGGTATATGCTACTCAAAGTCCATAGTTAAGTTGTTCTGCTTTCTATAAAGTCGGGGAGAGGTATAGACCCGTTATCACCCCAGCAACAGATAACATCCAAAAGTTGTTGCATTCAGAAGGTCAATACATGCTAGGAAATCTTATAACAAAAGTCCTAGAATATAGGCATTGCATATCTAATATAAGCTGTAACCAATTTGTCATTGTATATCAAGGCCTGATTAATGTTGTGAAAAATTAAAATAAACTACTGTGCAAAATCAACTCCACTTAGTACAAAGTCAAATGGAAGGGTTTTCTGGTGACAAACTCTTCATGGAGATTTGAATTGTAACAACCCTAGTTGTATTCATATTTTACTTGTTTTACTTTGGTAAATTCGTTTTTACATTTTCAATTCGTATTATTTATATATATTTAGATTTGTTTATATATAATCAAAATAATAGTGCATTTGGTTTGCAGGTTAGGTGGGACTGGAGCTAGAGCTTGGATCTTTGGCCCTTAGGCCCAGATTTCAAACAAAGGCTCTCATACCATTTGTAGTGGCCATATTAATTTAACATCTAGTAATTCTACAACAAGACAGTAACTTATACTAGATTTATGAAAATTCAATTTTTCCTTTCTATTTTAACACATACGCATGTAAATTTAACAACAAATATTAAAATTTTATAACAAAATAAAAACAAATACATAATTTTAAATACCTGGGTTTGATGCTAACCCTCCGTTTGTCCGCTTGTCCTATTGACCTTGGTTGAACTGTGTAAACACTGCCCAAACCTTGTTCCACCCTGCCAATTAGGACAACTTCCTAGCTCCAGGATATCATATGGATATCCTGGCCCCTGTGCCCAAAACCTCCAGCAAATCGGTGCCTGTACTGAACCTTCCTGACTACAGAACTCCACTCTCCTCTCTGCCAATCCAAGAGAGCCCCCCAAAATCAATAAAAATCTCCCGTCGAATGATCCCCTCCTTCCTAACATCCTCCGCTCATATGCCTCCTTCACCGCCCTCTCCCCCCATTTACTTCCTTACCTACTCCTAGTTAATGCCCCTTATCCTTTCCTTTATTATTTTATCCTCTAGTAATTAATATCTTATCCCTTTCCGTGTACGTAACCTTTTTAATTTAAACAATATAACTTATTAATCTTTTAAATTTAATACTCATTCTATTAAATGTAATAGGCAGTTAATTAATTAATCAAAATTATAACCTTTAATTAATTAATAAATACTTAATTAATATCATTAGATCAATCTTTGTTTAGTTATTAACATGGTAGGCAAAATTAATTACCTAATAAATCTTTTACTTAGTAATCCCTAAGTATATATTCTACTAGGGTTGTTACACATCTTGAATATGTCCTCAAATAAAGTGCATATGAACCTCGATGTGCTTGGTCTGTTGCCTTTGAAATGGGTCTCTACATAGCTTGAGAGTACTCTGATTATCACACCATATAACTATCATATGATGAAAAAAAACTCCCAACTCTGTAAGAAAGTGCTGCAACTAATAGCCTGAGTAGTAACATTCATTGCACCCTTGTACTCTGCCTCTGTTGATGATAAATAAATTGTTGATTGCTTCTTACTTGACCAACATATAGGTCCTAATACAAGGTAGAGGAAATATCTTTAATTGGACTTGCGATCAGTGTTATCTCCTACCCAATCCGAGTCTGTGTAACCAACAAGATCCAAAGAAGATCTTGTTGCATAGTGTATACCAAAACTGGTAGTCCCCTTGACATATCTGATAATCCTGTTTGTTTCCTTCCAGTGAATCTCATGAGGATATTTCATGTACCTGGAAACTAATACAACTTCATCAGAGATGTCCGGTTGAGAATGTGTAAGGTAGTGAAGACTCCCCACCAATTGTCGATATCTAGTACAATCAACCAAAGGTGATGCACCAACATCATCTAGTCTAACCCATGACTGAAAGGGTGTTAGAGTTGTCTTGCAACCTGTCATATAAAACCTATCAAGTATATATATATGACATACTTTGATGTAGACATATTTATTCCTAAATCATTCTGGATGATTTCAAGACTAAGAAAGCATTGTAACAGTCCCATATTTGTCATAGAAAACCCATCATGTAAATAGGTCTTCACTGCAGCAATGGAGGAGGCTGAGCTCCCTGTGATGATTAAATCATATACATACAGAACTATAAGTAGAAGTGAATCTATGTTCCTCATATTATACACATTAGGATCTGATATACATCTATTAAAACATCTAGAGAGAATATAAGAGTTCATGTTAGCATACCATGACCGAGGTGCTTGCTTAAGTTTGTACAATGACTTCCTCAACCTGAAAATTAATGATGGATCATGAAATTATCCCTATGGATGCTCCATATACATATCCTCATTAATATGTCCATTTAAGAATGCATTCTTCACATCCATATGGTGTACCTCCCACTTTATAGTTGACGCAATACCTAGAGCTAACCAAATGGAATCAATCTTGGAAACCGGTGAAAAAGTCTCCTCATAGTCAATGCCTTGTACCTGTGAAAGACATTTATCCCCTAACCAAGCCTTATTATTTGTAATTTATCCATCAACATGCCTATTTTTATTGAAAATCCACTTACATCTAACAAGCTTCATGTGGGAAGGTAGATGAACCAACTCCCATGTGGTGTTCTCTATCAGGGAATTTTACTCCTCTTTCATAGTTTCCTCCCAATGGGTTACCTTCAACCTATGCATAATATTGAGGTTCTAATACAAGTACCATATAAAAATAAATAGGTAAAAAAGGTTCCTTGGCAGAAAGATCTTGCGGAGGCTCCAAAAATTGAGATTTGGTTCTCCATGGATTGACGCGATCACCCACTAGATCACTTGTTGCCTGAAGAGTATGTTGTGCCCATCGTGTAAGATTCTCTAGACCTGAAAATTATTGATTCTGATAGAAAATATCATATATATCATATTCATATATATGATCAAAATATGTCTCACGAAGTTTTGCTACTAGTGGCGGCGGAGATGGAGGTGTGGATTGCTCCGAAAGTACCTGTGAAGGACCCTCTTCAAACTTAACACTCCTTTGAATGAATAGTGTATTTGAAGTAGTATCTAATAACCTGTATCCCTTCACTCCCTATGGATATAAAAAAAAAATACACTCCTTACTCTGAGCTTCCATATGTTTCCTCCTATCAGAAGGGATCCTAGCCCATGCATGGGAACCAAAAATTCAGAAGTGAGTGTCTTCTGGTTTCTTCCTGCTCCAAGCCTCATATGGAGTTACTCCCTTGAATGATTTATGAAGAAATATATTTTGCATGTAGGATTCACAATTTATAGCTTCATCCCATAAATTTGGAGGTAGTGCTCTAGCCTACAACATACAATTGGCCATGTCGTTCAATGCCATGTTTTTTCTCTCCACTGCCCCATTTTGTTGTGGAGTATAAGGAACTATACGTTGCAACTCTATACATGATTTTGAACAAATATTCTCAACATCCTTATTCACGTACTCTCCTCCATTTTCTATACGAATCTTCTTAATCCTCTTCCTTGTTTGGTTCTCAACTAGATTCTTGAAATCTTTAAGACACTCAAATACCTCAGATTTTAATTTGAGAAAGTAGACCTATATATATCTCGAAAAATCATTAATGAAAGTAAGAACATACTTAGATTTACTGATCGATGGGTGTGGGAAAGGACCTGTAATGTCACTATGACCCAAATCTAGAAGTGATGATTCCCTCTATGCTTTACCTGTGTTGAACTTCTCCTCAAGATGTTTTCCTAGTATGTAGCACTGACAAACTCCATCTATGTACTGAATGTGGGGTAATCCATATACCATTCCACCCTTACTAAGATGATATACATGTTTAAAATTCAGATGCCCAAACCTCTCATGCCACAACTTGGACTCTTCATTATCATGTTTTATAATAGATACATAATCATATTTATGAGTGAAGTGAGAGAAGGTGTACAACTTGGAATGGTGATTAACCTCACCAACGACAATTTTTGAACCATTTGACAAGTCGGAAATAATAACTGAGTCCATAGTGAAATCCACCTTCTTCCTTGAACCTGAATGAGTTATTTGATAGATGGAGAGAATATTCATTGAAATATTTGGAACATGGAGTACATCCTGGAAGCATCCATGGTCTATATCAACTCTACCCCTACCGCACACCTCTACAGGAAAATCATCTCCCATGAATATCGGTGGTCTGAAACAAGTCTCTAAGTATGATAAAATTATATCCAATGAGGCCATGTGATGGGTAGTCCCTTAATCAAGCACCCAAGAATTAGGATAAGATGAAATAGAAAGTAATGCATGACCATTACCTCTTTCTGATGATGGATTTTTACTTGCATTACATGGAATAAATCCTCGAGGTGATCTTTCTCAAGTGTTTGTGCCATGAGATCTATGGTATTTTTCATGCAATAACTCTTAGGATGGAGCCCCCTATTACAATAGGAACACTTTGTCTTCTCCTTCTTTCCTTTTGATGCCTTGGAGCTCAAACTCTCATCTATGGACTTTTTTCTACTTTCCTTCTTCTTTTCTTGGTCCTTCTTACAATTATTCTTCTGCTTATTCTTCTTTGAACTTCCTTGAGTTGTAAGAACATGGGGCTTGGAATTATTAAGTGCCCCTATCTATATGATATTTTATTTATCATGGATAAGTAATTCCATGAAATCATATAGGGATGGAATCTTCCATGTAGACCCCATAACTAACCTGGTAGTATGGAAATAAGAAGTGTAGATAGAATACTCTGGTCCTAGTTTTCTTAAAATTGAAAATATTAATTGTTCATATTTCTTATCAATTCCACAATACTTAACATGAGAAAGTAAAGTTTTAAACTTACAGGAGTAGTGTTAAGAACCAAATATCAAAGTAACATAAAAACCTTAGATATAAGTACTCAACACCTCGACAAAGAGATAAATTCAGATAATAAGCCTCTTCGAGGGGGAAACCTCCATATACATCATATGAATTCACAAATACAATATGATCCCAATTGAAAAGGTCTCCTTTGTATATATAGGAGACTAGGAGGTAAAATTGCAACTAATGGACCCAACATGACATAAATAAAATAACAATACTAATGTAATATGCCCCAATTAAGGGGTAATGTGACACAATTTAGGGCTTAACATGCCCCTCCACTTCAGATGCGTGTTGTCCTCAATGCTTGAGTAGTTCTGGATGCTTCTGTATCAATGACTCATCTTTCCACATGGAATCTTCAGTAGGTAGTTTCTTCCACTTAATGAGATACTCTAAAATTGATCTATTCCTCAGTTCGTGAATTCTTGTGTCAGTGATAGCTTCAGGCTCCAATATGTTTTTTCCTTCCTCGTCAATTTATGGCCATATATTTTGAACTAGGATATTGTCACCTATAACCTTCTTTAAGCATGAAACATGGAAAATTGGGTATACTCGCGAAGATGCAGTAAACTCCAATTTGTATGCCATAGTACCAATATTTTGCAACACCTTATAAGGGCCATATTACTTTGGTAATAATTTATTATCCTTCTTAGCTTACTTGAGGGAAATCTATTTGTATGGTTGTAGTCTTAAAAATACCCAATTGCCTACTTCAAAAATTATTTCACTATGATGTTGATCTGCTTGTTGTTTCATGCGATTTTGTGCCATGGTTAGGTTGCATTTTAAGAGTTGGAGAACTTGTTGTTGATGCTCGATGTGATATTCCACTACTTGAACCTTAGATTTTTATTTTATATAAGAAGTGATGGACGGTGGGTGACATTCATAAATATCCATAAATGGTGTCATTTTTGTTGCAGTATGAAAGGAAGTATTATACGACCATTCTGGCAAGGGTAACCACCTAAACCATTGTTTTTGTTTATCAGAGACAAAACAAAAAGGTATCCTTCCAGAAATTTATTCACTATCTCAGTTTATCCATAATATTGAATATGATAAGATGAGCTATGAACCAATTGAGTACCCAAACAAGAAAATAATTCTATTAAAAAATGTCCAGTGAAGATGGGATCTTTGTCACTTACAATAATCTTGGGGCTTCCATGTATCTTTTGAATTGTCTCCATGAATGTGGTAGAAACTGTAATAGCTTTGAAAGGATGAGAGAGTTCTCAAAACTGTGCATACTTGGTAAGTCTATTAATAATCACCATGAAGAGGAAGTTACAGAGGGTGCGTTGTAGGTTGTATCCCTTCATTTTGTTGGATAATAAAAAGGAATGACCTGCCAATTTCTCTAGTGGATGTAGCCCACACTGGGTGAACCACATATATCTATGTCTCTATTGTGTTGTGTATCTTATCTGTTTTATTTAGGCATTTGTTTTAGTTTATTTCTCCACGATCCTATTTTTCTAACAACTGGTATCAGAGTGAAAGGTAACTCGCAGGAAACGAGTGTTCATGGTTCGAGTTGGAGCAATGGCGAAAGATGGAAAGTTTATGGTCGAGAAATTTAGTGGCCAAAACTACCAGTTAAGGAAGATGAAGATGGAAGATTACTTATATCATAAGGATCTATTCCTACAATTGGGTGGAAGAGTAGAGACGTTGATGGCCATGAAGGATGATACAACTGAGTCTAGCAACGCCGGTGGCTTTCAATATTTCAAAGGAAAAGACAATGAAGGAGCTGATGGACACATTGGATAAACTGTATGAAAAACCCTAAGCATCTAGTAAGATATTTCTAATGAAGCGATTATTTAATATGAAGATGTTAGAAGGTGAGTCTGTTTTAGATCATTTAAATTAATTTAATATGGTTACTAATCAACTAAGTTATGTAAAATTGGACTTTGATGATGAGGTTAGGGATATTCTAATATTGTGCTCGTTTCCAGAAAGGTGGAATAGTGTGGTCATGGCTGTAAGTAACTTTGTCTCTGGTACAAACACTCTAACATTTTATGATGTTTTTGGTGTTATCCTTAGCGAGGAAATGTGATGAAAAATCACAGGTGAGACATCAGACAATGCGTTAAACATGGAGAACAGGGGAAGACAAAAGGATAGAGGAAAGGGATCAGGGAACTGTGGGAATTATAGGAAGGGAAAATCAAAATCCAGATTGGGAAAGATAGAGTGTTGGAATTGTGGGAAGAAAGGAAATTTGAAGAAAGATTGTAGACCTACAAAGAAATAAAGAGATGGACAACAAGAGAAAAATCAAGAAGCAAATGTAACAAGTGACATGTTACAATATGATTTGATTCTTTCTGTAGATAATATTTCTGAGTCTTGGTAGTAGATTCAGGTGCTTCATTTCATGCCACACCCCATAGGAAACATTTTCTAGATTATGTTCAAGGTGATTTTGGACAAGTTCATTTGGGTGATGATGCACCATGTAAAGTTGTTGGAATGGGAAAGGTAAAAATAAAGAAAAGGAATGGAAACCAATGGTTGTTGAAAGAGGTAAGACATGTTGAAAAATATAATTTCAACAAGGCAGTTGGTGAGTGAAGGTTGTATATTTATATTTACAAATAAGGTGCAGAAGGTCACCAAAGGATTATTGGTGATAGGAAAAGGAGAGAAGGTAGGTACATTGTATTTATGTACTGGTAATATTGATTATTCTATCTCTTTATCTTCTACATGAGTGGATACAACACTTTGGCATCACAGGCTTGGACACATGAGTGAGAGGGGGATGTAGATAATTCACAAAATAAATTTGTTGCCATATCTTAAACAAATTGATTTGGATTTATGTGAGCATTGTGTTTATGGAAAACATAAGAGAGTTAGATTTCTCAGAGTCAAAAAATAAAATAAGAGTGAAATGTTAGAGCTTGTGCATAGAGATGTATGGCGACCATCTCAGGGATCATCTCTTGGTGGATCTCATTATTATGTTACTTTTATTGATGATGTAACTATAAAAACTTGGGTTTATTGCATTCGACAAAAATCTGATGTTTTGGATACTTTTAAGAAATGGAAAGCTTTGGATGATGTTGAGATAAGAAAAAGGTTGAAGTGTCTCAGATCATAAAATGGAGGTGAATATTGCATCAAGGAGTTTGATTATTATTGTTCATACCATGAGATTCGTAGAGAGAAGACAGTTCTAAAAGCACCACAAGAAAATGGTGTGTCAGAAAGGATGAACAAGACCATCATGGAGCGTGCAAGGAGTATGAGATTACATCCAGGGTTCCCCTTATAGTTTTGGGAAGATGTTGTAGATACTAATGTTTACTTGATAAACATAGGACCTTCAATTTCTTTGGATGGTGTCATTCCATAGGAGGCATGGAAAGGTAAAAAGGGAAGGAAACATGAAGAAGAAAAACTAGAATATACAGTGCTAGATGAGATCACTGAAAAAGAAATTCCAAAGGTACCAGAAAATCAAAGTTTACAACAACAAGAGAAACATGTACCTCAAACTCCTGCAAGTGTAGTTAGAATATCTACCATGTTAAGAAGACCCCCTGAATGATACTTTCCTTCATTGTATTATTTATTTTTGATTGATTCTGGTGAGCCAGAAATTTATGAAGAGGAAATGCAGGTAGACACTAAAAGGAAGTGGGAGTAAGGCATGAATGAGGAAATGGATTCCTTGGTAAATAACCAGAATTGGGACTTGGTTCAGTTGCTTGTAGGAAAATGGGCATTGCAGAATAAATGGGTTTACAGGTTGAAGGAAGAAAGTGTAGGCAAAAAATGGTACAAGGATAGACTTGTTGTAAATGGGTTTGCAAAAAAGAAAGGTATAGATTTTGATGAAATATTTTCTCTTGTTATTAAAATGAATTCAATTATGATTATTTTAAGTCTTGTGGTAGTATAAGGTTTGCATCTTGAGCAGTTAGATGTAAAAACAAATTCTCTCCATTGGGATTTAGAGGAAGAGATTTATATGCAACAACCACAGGGGTATTGATGGGTGTTCTATATGCACTAAAAACACACTAAAAACCCTCAATTAAATTGTCAACACGGGGTAAGTAAACTTAGAGTTGTAGCAATATATATGCCAATGTAGAAAGGCTGGAGGTAGTATAGTCTAACTAAGGAAGTGGTTATCTGAAAACTAATCTATTCAAGAAAAGACTACTAATCAAACCCTATCAAGAAACTTTAAACTATTTACCCTAAGTAACCTTTGAACAAAGGATCAATGGATAGTCCTAAGAAAGAAGATAAAACCCTACTTAAAGAAAATTAAATGAATTGTGACAATAAGAAAAAACAAACTATCTACCTAATAAGCAATAACAACAACAAACTACTTTAACTAACCTATTCAAATTCAATAAGCAACTATCCTATGAAAGCAAATAAATAAACAAGCAACTACCTTATCAAAGAAAAAATAGACAAGTAAGAAACTACACTATTAAAGCAAGTAAACAATCAAGCAATCAACTAACTAACCTATGGTAACTTCTACAACAAGTAAACTAATTAAGATTACTCAATAAGAAACTAATTAAGCTAAGAAACAAGTGAACTCTATTCTTAAATTAAACTTCACACCTACTTCTAATTTGTAAAAAGAAAATCTTAATCTACTCAATTGAAAGCATTATGACAATAAAAGTAATTAGCAACTACTCTTTAATCTATGATAAGAAAACTATTCTTTAATCTACTAAAGCAAGAAACTTATTCTGTAATCTACAAAAGAAAGGAAACTATCTATGAAAGCAAAAAAACTCAAACATAGTGTTGATAGTTATGTCTCCGGTGTCTTATAATATCACGATGACACTTAACAATGAACGATAATTCAAGAAGAATAAACTTGATATTGATTTCGATAGCAAAGTGAAAAGTGTGAATTAGACAATCTAGTGAGAACTTAGCTATTATAGAGGCAACATCAACTATCCTGCATATCCATGTGATTATTCAATCATGCATTAATCATCAACAATAAAAAAACATTATTCTAGTAAATTCAATTGCATTCTATACTAATTAAGAAAATTCATACTAAGATTCATAACTGAAAACTAAATTCAATAATCAAATTTGAATTGAAATTGCAACCTAGATCTAGAAAAGGAAATTGCATGAAAATAAACTGAACTAATTCTATTCTAACAATTCAAATTACGAAAGAGGAAATACTCATAAAACAAAAATTAAATACTATTTTAGCATATGAAAATAAGCAAACTAAATAAAAATTAAATGAGAAAAACTAAACAACAATTAGATAAGAAAACTTACAACTATCCATCCACCAAAACTTGCCAAAGAAACCACGAACTAGAAACTATGTTCTAACTCTATTTTAAACTCTGTTTCAACATAAAGAAAATCTAATTTATCATCTCATTACACACAGGGTTAGTATCTAAGCTTGCAAACTTATCTCCTATCAACTAACAGATCATTGCATATTAACAATAGACTCCATAATAACCTACAAAACTGAACTAAACTAATTAAATTATAAACAACAAGTTATACAGTAAAGAAGCATAATGAAAAATTCTTGTACAAGAAATGAATAAAATGACAACTACACTACTCAATTCACAAGAAAACTAATTGGATATTCACCCAGACTGCTGGTGCCCCCCCCAACAAGTCATGGCTAATATTCAAAGATGAACCATGAGCTTAACAACATGAATTTGCCATTAAAATAAAAAACACAGTCTTTACACAATTTTAGCAAAAATGTATATGAAAATAGAAAAACAATGTTGAATTGTCTTTTTCTCTCTAACCCTATATGTCTGACCACTGAGGTGGTATTTATAAGTTTACAAGCTGAGAGTTCAAACACTGGAAGGGTTGACCTTCCTAAAAACAACAAATCACATTTAATATGCCCTAATTGTTGGTGGCTTCTAGAAATAAGGCGAGCCAATAATCGCCCAGCATAACAACCCAAATCGAGTTGTTAGAATCTCAGTAGTTGAAGGCCATGGGCACAAGAAAAACCCATGTCTTTGATTCTCCCATTGCTGGCTGCCGATATGATAACCACCAAATCGCCCATGGTTTTTGTGCAAGACGGAGTGTCGGATGGAGTACCGGAATGAGTGTCGGATGGAGTACCGAACGGAGTGACGGATGCAAAAACAAGCTACGATTTTTCCTTGTGACACACAAAACGCGAATTAGTTACCTGGAATCACAAAAACATACTAAATTATACTCAAAATCATCACAAAACATGAATCATGCATACCTGGTATGTATCATAGTGATTTGACACAAAAGCTCTTCAAAAACTCTTCAAAACAGGAAAACACATATATATATTTGGCCAAAAAGGATCTAATTAACGCCATTAAATCAATCATATCACGGGCCCAACATTACCCCCACACCTAAGATTTTGCAAGTCCCACTGCAAACAAAAATAAATTGCCCCTCATGACTAAGCTTGCTGAGGAGGATCAACATTATAAGCTTCTCCTTCTTGCCATGAAGATTTGGTCTTGTGCCTGTTGTGTTGCTTCAATTGTGCCCTGAGGTTGCGGTTGGATTTGGTCATCTCGTCAACCAATCTTTGAAGGGAATTCACCTTTGCTTGGAGGACTGCATTATCGTCATGAATATGTGTGTCCATAGTCTTCCTATATTCCAACTATTGCAACGACTAGAAATTCTCTTTTTGTAGCTTCTCAATGGCTGGAGTAGGATTAGTTATCTCAGAGGAAGTTTTAGATCCTTTGAAATATGTAGAGTATCTGTGATTCTTAGGATCTGGGGTAGGCATCGGTGAGGTAGGAGTAATAGGGGGTTGACGAGGAGAAGTAGGTTCGTATTTTGTGTTTCTTTGCGGCTTCAAGTCATCTACGATCATTTCCCTAAGTATTTTTTGAGGACTCTTGATATTGGAGGACACTTGGATAGGATCCAAAGTAGTCAGGGGTTTTGCATAAGGTTTTCCTCTTGTCCTCCTGGTACTCTTTCGAAAGGGTCCTCTATTGAATCGATTATCTCCTCTCCTATTGGTGGGAACTATAGGAAAGTCTGGTTGAATTACTTCTTGGATTATTTTGGGTGTAGAATCAAGAGATATTGAAGGCATCGAGGCGTTAACAATAGGATTCTTGGTCTTTTTCCCCGATGAGGTGGCAAGGGTTTCAACAAGCTTCTTGAATTTTTGTTCCGGTAAAGAAATTTCTTGTGCAGGAGGGTTTGGAGCCCTTGGAGAGTGGGGTTTGGATGGAGAAATAGTCCTTAGATCCAATGTCTTTTTTCTAGTCTTGATTGTCAAGTGAGGGTTTGCAAATTGATAAATGAATGCATCCCAAGTTTGCCCCTATTTTTCCAATTTGGCTAAAACAAGGAGTTTGATCAGGCCATGGTGAAAGAGGCTGTTGTGGGGGTTGGTTACATTCTTCCTCACTTGAGAGGACATCTTATCCAATCTCTTTAAAAATTAGAAGGGAAAATTCAATGGTTTATTGAACTTGAAGTGAGCTAACAATCTAAACTGACAGGCTTTAAAGGTGGAATATCTACCTTCACATGTGATAAACCTGGTGATGACTATGAGAGGGTTGATCAAATTCTCTTTTATCCACTCCTTGGAGTACCCTTTAGCTCCAGAGATGTTCTGGAATTCTAGTTTAAAAATCATGTTATAGCTTGAGAGCAACAACTGGTGGTTTTTAAACCATCTATCTCCCACTGTTGGAAGCTTCGTGGCTGCAACTATGGATTCCTCTAAGACCCCAAAGGTGAGAGATCCCACACGCATTTTCTTCCCATAAAAATCGATGGAAAATGGCATTGATATGCCATCATCGTGTCCTTGCAAGTGGGATAGAAATGGACCCCAGCCTGTGCGCAAAACCACCTCCCTACACTGTGAAAACTCAGGGATGGCAAAGAGGTCTACGTAGGAAGACGACTCATACCCTTTGGGCATCATGATAGTGTGGAGAAATGAACAGAGGAAAAATTCACCAAGAGAGGGTGTGATCGGGCTAAGGAATGGGATGATTTGAATGGAGGCCAAGTGCAATTTAAACAAAGGAACAAAAAAACAGAGGTTGACTGTGTTTTAAAATAGGGGTGAATGCAAATGGCAGAGGTGAATTGGAATAATGGGATAACCGAATTCCGTTTTTGAATGCGCCTACGGTGGAATTGGTTGCACACATGGGCGCACGAGTTTCCATGTGTGAGCAAATTCGAATTTGAAGGCTCGTTTTTGGGAGCAATCTTAATGATACGAAGTTAGATCAATGTCCAAGTCTTTTGACTTGGACATTTGATCATGAAAATGTCTAAGGTTTTCATCTTCAATCTTGATTTCCATAAACTAATTCAATTAAATGTCATTGATTCCTAGTTACCTGAAATTGTGGACAGTTACTAGTGTATATTGTCATATGGAAGTTCATTCGGCACCTCATATGACACTTCATACGTCACCTCATATGACCCTTCATACGACACTCCATATAGTACCTCTATGCTAAATGCATTTTTACCTCCTAGAATGGATAGCCTGCAATCTTGGAATGGTTTTGACAGTCACAATGATTAGGAATAGAGGCAAAGTGTTCCATTATTATTGATTTTTCCACCATGCTTACTCAATCCACTCGCATAAAACATGAAATTTCAATCCTACAATAAACATCCTGTAACGAAAATAAACCAATAAAGTGGTCTGTTAAGGATATGTATAGTAATTTATAACACAAAGGAGATTAGCATTTCAAAAATAAAATGACTGTTGATGTAATAACCTGTGTCATGAAAACAATACATGAATTTTTACAAAGATTTACTTCTCTAGGCAGTGATCATTTGTCAACTCATGAACCCCTCCCCCACACCTAAGTATTTTGTCACCTCACAATAAAAAATATAGGAAACCAGTCAGTTCACCCAATAGCTGAAGATTTATAGCTTGTTAAGTGTAGAGATAAATTTCATAGATTGGTCTGATGAGACGGTTAGAACATGGCCCCACCTATAGGATAGTACATCCTACATATATATAAGAAGAGGTAGGCAAGAGAGTTTCAAGATAGTCTCAAATTTAGTTCCCAATGGCAAGTTTATGGATTTCATTAACTTTAACTTAACCGTACATACTTCATGTCAACTTTGTCTACAAATAATGTTGTACATCAGGACAAGTTTAAATTTATTATTTATTTTTTGTCAGATTACCATACTCGCTAGGTAGAATTCCCTGCTGCCAACAAACCTGTTTAGTACTCCAGCGGGTTTACCTAGTCATACCACAAGCCGGTACCCGCTGCCAGTAGACCTATTTAGTATCTCGACGGGTTAGCCTCTTACACCCTTAGATATTGGCCCTCCATCTTTTAATGTTTTAGTATAGGATTGTTTTATGCAAGAAGATGGGGGGACATCTCCGAAAACAACTTTTTCTTTCTTTTTTCAATTGGGATGGTATTTATGTTAGAGGATGACTTTCCATTATATTCCTTAGTGATTGTCCTGATGTAAGGGGTACTTAAGCGGACGTGGCCTATCTAAATATACGATATAATCAATCTATTTAGTGTGTAGTGGATGGTACCATTGAGAAAGAACAGAAAGGTATCTCTAGGCTCATCTCACTTTCTTATTTTGTAAGTTATTGTGATGTTTCCATGACTAACCGCTAATTAGACCTCCTTGTTACTTTTTAATAAAGATAATTTACTCACTTACTCAGGTTTCTTCGGAAAACTGTACGAGAGACCTCTAAGCTTGATGGTTACAGCATCACTTCCTTATATAGTGGTGAAGATTTTCAAGAGCAACTTCTTTTTAAAATGCCTTAAGAGAAAAAGAGAAGATGAACATTTTTGAAAAAATATGGCTAATTACTGCAAGTCAATATTCATTTGATGCTTAGAAGACAACAAGGTTTTGAAGAAAAATCCTTCTTTTATATTTCCTTGAAATTGTCTACTCCTGGTGAAATAAATACCTACAAAAATCTCCATAATTGCTTATTAACAAAATTCAAAAACTATTTCCATATGTACAGTAGAGAATTCATAAAATATTCAAGAATAAGGGGGGACTTGCCCATCTATTAAGGCCAATGCCTTTTCATTTGACATGACCTGTAGAAAGTCTTCTTTGGAAATGAGCTTATGATAAAATTTGAGTTGATGTCCATTTACTACAAAGGAGACTTTTCCATCGTCAATTGTTTTGATTTTCATAGCTCCATTCTCATATACAGTGACTACCTCATAAAGCCCTAACCACCGGGTGGTGATTTTGCCTTTGAAGGTTTTAAATCAGGAATCAAACAATAGAGCCCAATCACTAGGTTGAAAGTGTTTCTTCTTAATCAACTTGTCATGATACTTTCTCCTTTGGTTTTGGACTAATATTGTTCATTGGATGACATCTTGCTTGATCTCATCCAACTCATTCAATTGTAGTGCTCATTGTTTCTGAGCCTCATATAAGTTTAATACCAATTCTGTGACAATACGGAAGGTCCTTACTTGGAATTCTATTGGTAGAAGTACTTGTTTCCTGTACACTAGCTCATAAGGGGTATGCCCAGTGGTGTTTCTCCAGGAGGTCTGGTATGCCCACAAAGCCTCTGGAAGCCTATCAACCCAATCCCGGTGATGTAACTGAATAGTCTTGGTCAAGATAGCTTCCCGAACTTTGTTTGTAGACTCTACCTAACCATTAGCTTGTGGGTGGTATGGAGAAGATTTACAATGTTTAATCCCATATTTCTATGTTAGCTCTTTCATCAGCTTGGAAGTGAATTGAATACCTTGGTCTGTAACAATTTTATGAGGGACACCAAAATGGGTAAAGATGTATTCATAAATGAATTCAACAACATATGTTTTTGTATCCCTAAATAGGGATTTTCCCTCTACCCACTTGGTGACAAATTCTGTACAAACCAAAATATAGTTATTCTTGCGGGACATGGGCGAAATTGGTCCTACAAAGTCAAGGGCCCATTTTTTGAAAGGTTCTATAATAACTTGGGCACGTAAGGGAATTTTGTCAGCTGACATAGGTCTTCCTATCCTTTGGAAACTATCACAACTCCTCACATACTTGGCAACATATTTGAAAATTCTAGGCCAATAGTAACCTGAATGTAACACCTTATATGTTGTATGTTTGTCTGAAAAATGACCACCACATGGTCCATCATGACAACTTCATCGTATTTTTGGTACGTCATCCTCTCGAACACATCTACGAATAATCAAATCAGGACCTGTGCGAAAAAGGTCATGGTCAACCCAAGAGTAATTAGCACTTTGCATAATAATTTTATGCTTTTCATGAGGTGACAAATGAGACGGTAACTTCCTAGTAGCCAACTAGTTTGCCATATCTTCAAACCACGATGTATTTACAGAGAGGGAAAAAAGGTTCTCATCTGGGAAACTGTCATCTATAGGAATATCATCATCCTCATTTTTTATTTGTGAAATAAAATCAACTACCAAATTCTCCTTTCCAAGTCGGTCAAGAACGGTGATGTTAAACTCTTGCAATAGCAGGAGCCACCTAGTCACTCAACCATTAGTTATGGGTTTATTCATGAGAAATATAATGGTGGAATGATTTGTATGTACAAATACTTCATAACCTGTAATGTAATGACGAAACTTATTAATATCATGAACAACTGCCAAGAATTCCTTCGGTAACTGTGTAGTTTAGCTCGACAGGGGACAAGTTCTTGCTCACAAAATAAATGCATAGGACTGCTAGTCTTCTTTCTACCCCAGTATCCCTCCTATTGCAATGTTGGAGGAATCCGTAGATATGTGAAATGGTAGAGTCCAATTGGGCCCTATAAGAACTAGTGCCACAAACAACTTAGCTTTCAGGGTTTTAAAGGCAGTTTGACACTGCTCGGTCCAAAAAATCAACATCTTTTATTAGCAATCCAAACATGGGTTCAACAATCTTTGTAAAATTTTCAATAAACCGTCGGTAATATCCGGCATGTCTAAGAAAGATTCTCACCTCTTTCTGAGTTTTGGGGGGTGAAAGTCTGGTGATGACCTCAATATTTGTAGGGTTGACATTTATCCCTTCATATGAAACATGATGTCCTAGAACCACTCCTTCAGTTAACAACATTTTACACTTTTCATGAATTAACGATAGGTTCATTTCTTGGCATCTGATAAGGAATTTTTCTAGGTTATCTAAGGATTTCTGGTAAGTGTTTCCATAAACTGTGAAGTCATCCATGTAGACCTCCACAAAATCATGAATAATATCAACAAATATCCATAGTACTACTCATTGAAATGTGGCAGGATCATTACACAATCCAAATGGTAAGACCTTATAGGCATAGGTGCCCCAAGGAAAAGTAAAGTTTGTCTTGTCCTGATCCTTGGGTGCTATGATATTTTGATTGTACCTACTATACCCATCTAAAAAGGAGGAATACTTCTTTCCAGATAGGGTATCCATAACTTGGTCAATGAAAGGAAGAGGAATGTAATCCTTCATAGTGGCTTTGTTGAGTTCCTATAAATCAATTGGTTTAGAACATTTTCTATTGTGAAGTGCCCAGGCATGGTCACTTGGCAATATGATTTCTTCCCAGTCCTCATTTTCATATGGACATTCAAGCCACCATAGATTCTCCATGATAGGTTGGGTTTGAGGGTATATGGTGAAATTCTGGATAGAAAGTCCATTTGAGATGGTTGTTTCTCCCTCTCTACATCCAATAAATGCATTGGTTGTGGCTAACCAAGGTCTTCCCAAAATTACAGGATGGCCTTTGGTAGGATATTTGGAGTGAATGAAAATAAATTCTATTGGCTACTCCCATGAGGCTAAAGTAATTATGATATCATCCAGAATTCCTTCAGGTATAACCGTAGTTTTATCTGCTAATTCCAAAATGGTTGGGGTAGGTCTAAGAAGAGGTTTTAAATATAATTGATCCAAGGTAGTAGCAATCATAGCATTGATGGCTTCCCCTAGGTATATGAGAGTATTTCCAATGGAGACCTCATTAATGGTTATGGTCACTACGGGGTTTCCTGGGTTCCCATATTTTTCTAGCTTTGGCTGCTCTGATATATGTTCAGAAAGTTCTCCTATCAAATGTACTGTTGGAACTTGGAGGATCCTTCTGCTTCCTACCTAGATTATTAATAAACAATTATTTAACTACCTTACTGTAGATTGTAATATCCTTAATGGCTTGAAGCAAGGGAATCTTGACACAAATATTCTTCAATTCATTCAAGATGTCAAATTCTAGTCGGGTGGTAGGTTTCTCGATTATTAATATGTCTGGATAAGGAGGGGCCTTCATAATTTGTGACGATTCATTTTGGGGAAGCTAGGGTTGTTGGTCCTTAGTAATAATAAAATATTCCCACCTAGTGTCATCCATGGGTTGTTTGGTGGTTTCTTCTTCTTCTTCTTCCTGGATGACTACTAAAGGTCTCTTCCTTTCCAGAACTTTTCCCAATCTTAGTTGAATATCCTGTAATGGAACAGGAGTAATAACATATGTCGGGAAGGCCTGCGTATAAACATTATGAAGAGGTTGAGTGGGCCTATTTTTGGGATTGGGCACTATTTTTTTTGGTAATAATGTTGGTCTCGGGGATCTCGCATTCTAATATTGTAGTGATTGTTGTTGTAAAATAGGAGATAAATGTGGTGGAACAAAACCTGGCAGAAGTTGCAGAGTGTTCGATGAAAACTAAGGGTAAGGATGGTTGGACATAGGAACAGGTGGAGCTTGAGGGTTCCCTTGGTTATTCCCTCCTTTCCATCCTTGAGGCCAAGGATGTTGGTACCGTGTAGACCAGTTTTTCCAACCTGGTGAGTTCCACTGTTGTTGTTGATAATAGGGTGGAACTTGAGATTGTAGATCTAGGTATGTGGGCTAGTTCCTAGGCTGTCATGGCCTCCTAGGTATATAAGAGGAATGCCCAGGATCCCTACTCCTATAGTTGGCTAACAAATTGGGCAATGATGGACATTTCTCATTTGAATTCTCTTATGTGTAGAAGCCAAAAACTGAAATGTTATCTAATGGGCATTCCCTTGAGGAATGCTTCCTCCTGCATCTTGGGCAATATATGCTCATTGTTGCATTTTCCTCCTCCTATTTCTTTTTAATTTTTAGGGTGTCCAACTGGGAACCTATTGTGCTTAAGATATATGTCTTGAAGTTTTCTAAAAGGTTCCCTATCTCATCTCTTGTGATACCACCTGAACTAACTGGTTTTAATTTTCTATTATAAGGGTCCCGAACATTCTTCTTTGTTTTAGCTCTACTCCTTGAGTAATTCTTACACATTTCACATATTTCAGAAAATGGTTTATGAGATATGTCACTTGATTTCATCAGGTTAAGAATATCTAGGTATTCTTCTGAAATTCCCTTAAGGAAAAGATCCCTAACTACATCCTCTGGGAGGTCATGATATTTTGATTTCTAGGAGATATAACCAAATCATTCCATATAATGCTCGAGGGTCTCGTCTTCTAACTGTTGTATTTTGAAAATATCGTTATGAGATTATTTGGTCTTGCAGTAGTCTTGGTACTTTTTAAGAAATATATCTTTCATGGCTTCCCAGGACCTAATACTAGATTCTCCCAACCCCATGAACCATCTTAGTGCAGAGTCCTTGAGGGTGGCAAGAAAGAGTTTTAGTTTCTGGGAATCTTGTAAGTAATTGTATCTCCTACACAAGATGTCAAATTAAAATAGGAAGGTATCTGGATCTTCACTTCTTTTACCATAAACGGTGGGCAGTGATGAGAGAGGAATATTTTTCATATTGACATTTGGGGTGGTGTCCAAAATTGGAAACCCGAAGGTAGTTTTGGTTTGGTTTCCAGCCTCTTCTTCCTCCCCGTGTCTTACATTGTTGTGATCTCCCTGATCATCCATACTGGTTTGGTTTCCAAAAAGAGAGTACCTAGGTGGTTTTATTTTTGAATAAAACAAGGTTTCCCTCTGATGGAAAGGTCTTCCTACTGATTGGATGTTTGGGACTCTACTTGAGTCGGTTGAGATTATTGGTGCCAAAGTTTTTGTGTCAATTTGAGAGACAATTATGTTGGCTGAACTACCAAACAAATTATTCACCTTTACAGGGTTTATGATGTCTTCAAAGTTAGGATCTCCTTGTGGTGGTGTAAAAGCAAAGGTTGTATTGTTTGGTTCTGTAGAAGGCTCAAGTGGTCTTGCCTCTTGTTCCACTATTACTGATGCTTCAATTTTCTATTCTATAGTGCTCCCTATCTTAGTCTCTTCATAGACTACTTTATCTCTTTGGATTGAGCTAGCTCATATTTTTTAGTATCGGTCTACGAAATTTATGAGTGGACCGTTCCTTCCCCCAAAAAGGTTGGAAGGAACCTGGTTGAAAGATCTGATTTAGATTTAATGTATCTACCTTTTGGGTCTCTAGGTTTGTTCATGAAATCAAACAAAAAGAAAAAGAAAAACTATCATTAGGTTTGGGGGAACCTGCTATAGCAGATGTGTAGGTTATTACCTCTTGTCTTAAAGTTCCCCTGCCACCAAACTAATGCTAATGTCTAGAAATGATCTAATTCCTACCTTGAGACAAATCCCCGACAACGACACCAAAAATGATGGGTGTTCTATATGCACTAAAAGCACACTAAAAACCCTCAATTAAATTGTCAACCCGAGGTAAGTAAATTTAGAGTTGTAACAATATATATGCCGAGGTAGAAAGGTTGGAGGTAGTATAGTCTAACTAAGGAAGTGGTTATCTGAAAACTAATCTATTCAAGCAAAGACTACTAATCAAACCCTATCAAGAAACTTTAAACTATTTACCCTAAGTAACCTTTGAACAAAGGATCGATGGATAGTCCTAAGAAAGAAGATGAAAACCCTACTTAAAGAAAACTAACTGAATCATGAAAATAAGCAAAAGAAAACTATCTACCTAATATGCAATAAGCAACAACAACAACAAACTACTTTAATTAACATATTCAAATTCAATAAGTAACTATCCTATGAAAGCAAATAAATAAACAAGCAACTACCTTATAAAAGAAAAAATAGACAAGTAAGCAACTACCCTATTAAAGAAAGTAAACAAGCAAGCAATCAACTAACTAACCTATGGTAACTTCTACAACAAGTAAACTAATTAAGATTACTCAATAAGCAACTAATTAATCTAAGAAACAAGTGAACTCTATTCTTAAATTAAACTTCACAACTACTTCTAATTTATAAAAAGGAAATCTTAATCTACTCAATTGAAAGCATTATGACAATGAAAGTAATTAGCAACTACTCTTTAATCTATGATAAACGAACTATTCTTTAATATACTAAAGAAAAAAACTTATTCTCTAATCTACAAAAGCAAGGAGACTATCTATGAAAGAAAGAAAACTCAAACATAGTGTTGATGGTTATGTCTCCGGTGTCTTATAATATCACGATGGAACTTAACAATGAACGATAATTCAAGAGGAATAAACTCGATATTGACTTCGATAGCAAAGTGAAAAGTGTGAATTAGACAATCCAATGAGAACTTATCCATTATAGAATCAACATCAACTATCCTGCATATCCATGTGATTATTCAATCATGCATTAATTATCAACAGTAAAAAAATACTATTCTAGTAAATTCAATTGCATTCTATACTAATTAAGCAAATTCATACTAAGATTCATAACTGAAAACTAATTTCAATAATCAACTTTTAATTGAAATTGCAACCTAAATCTAGAAAAGGAAATTGCATGAAAATAAACTGAACTAATTCTATTCTTACAATTCAAATTACAAAAGAGGAAATACTCATAAAACATAAATTAAATACTATTTCAGCATATGAAAATAAGCAAACTAACTAACAATTAATTGAGAAAAACTAAACAACAATTAGATAATAAAACTAACAACTATCCATCCACCGAAACTTGCCAAAGAAACCATGAACTAGAAACTTTGTTCTAACTCTATTTTAAACTCTGTTTTAAACTTTGTTTCAACATAAAGAAAATCTAATCTATCATCTAATTACACATAGGGTTAGTATCTAAGCTGCAATATTATCTCCTATCAACTAACAAATCATTGCATATTAAGTATAACCTCCATAATAACCTGCAAAACTGAACTAAACTAATTAAATTATAAACAACAAGTTATACAATAAAGAAGCATAATGAAAAACTCATGTACAGGAAATGAATAAAATGACAACTACACTACTCAATTCACAAGCAAACTAATTGGATATTCTCCTAGATTGTTGGTGGGCCCCCCAACAAGTCATGGATAATATTCAAAGATGAACCACGAGCTTAACAACATGAATTCACCATTAAAATAAAAAAATGCAGTCTTTACACAATTTTAGCAAAATGTATATGGAAATAGCAAAACATAGCTGAATTGTCTTTTTCTCTCTAACCCTATCTATATAACCACTGAGGTGGTATTTATAAGTTTACAAGATGAGAGGTCAACCACTGGAAGGGTCGACCTTCTCTAAAAACAAAAAATCACATTTAATATGCCCTAAATGCTGGTGGCTTCTAGAAATAAGGTGAGCCAATAATCGCCCAGCATAAGAAACCAAATCAAGTTGTCAGAAGCTCAGTAGATGGAGGCCACAAACATAAGAAAAACCCATGTCTTTGATTCTCCCATTGCTAGCTGCCAATATGATAACTGCCAAATCGCCCATGGTTTTTTTGCAGGAGGGAGTGTCGGATGGAGTACCAGACTGAGTGCCGGATGGAGTACCGGACGGAGTGCTGGATGCAAAAACAAGCTGCGATTTTTCCCTATGACACACAAAACATGAATTAGTTTCCTAGAATCACAAAAACATGTTGAGTTATACTCAAAATCATCACAAAACATGAATCATGCACACCTGGTATGAATCATAGCGATTTGACACAAAATCTCTTCAAAAACTCTTCAAAACAAGAAAACGCATATACATATTTGGCCAAAAAGGATCTAATTAATGTCATTAAATCAATCATATGACAGGCCCAACAGGTATGATGTCAAAGGGAAGGATCATTTGGTATGCAGGTTGAAGAATAGTTTGTATGGCCTAAATCTAGCTCCAAGGAAGTGGTATTTGAAGTTTGACAGGTTTATGATAGAACAAGGCTATAGTAGATGTCATTCTGATCACTATGTTTATTTTAAAAGGCTAGAAAATGGAAGTTATATTATCTTGTTATAGTATGTAGATGACATGCTTGTTGAAGGGTCTAATATGCAGGATATAAATCTACTCAAGAAGAAATTAGCTAATTCATTTTCAGTGAAGGATTTGGGTGCTCCAAAGAAAATCCTTGGTATGAGAATAACAAGAGACAGGAAAAATTGCAATTTGACATTGTCTTAGGGTGAGTACATAGAGAAGGTGTTGGAGAGGTTCAAAGTGAAGAACGCAAAACCAATTAGTACAACTTTGGCCATCCATTTCAAATTAACTAAGGAAATGTGTCCGAAGACACATGAGGGGATAGAATACATGTCTAGGGTCCCTTATTCATCAGTAGTTGGAAACTTGATGTATGTGATGGTTTGCACAAGACCAAATATTGCACATGCAGTGGGAGTTGTGAGAAGGTATATGAATAATCGAGGTAAAGAACATTGGGAGGTAGTAAAGTGTATACTCAGGTATTTGGGAAGTATTTTTACTCATGAATTATGTTTTGGAGGTTTAGACATTGTTCTACAGGGATATGTTGATTTAGATATGGAAGGTGATAAAGATAGTAGAAGGAGCACCATAGGGTATGTTTTTTACTGTAGGTGGAACAACAATAAGATGGATTTCAAAACTACAAAGGTTGTTGCACTTTCAACAATAGAAGCATAGTATGTTGTTGCTATAGAGGCTAGTAAAGAAATGATTTGGTTACAGAGGTTTGTGGTGGAATTGGGAAAGAAGTAGGGGAATAGCGAGTTGTAATGTGACAATGAGAGTTCCACTCATATTGCAAATAAATCATCCTTCCATTCAAATACTAAGCATATACAACTCATGTACCATTTCATATGATTTGTCTTGGAAGATGGACATTTGAAGTTGGAAAAGATACATACTAGCCAGAATCTTACAGACATGTTAACAAAGGGAGTAACTAGAGATAAATTGAGTTCATGATCAGTTTCATTTGGCCTTCAAGCATGAAGGTGAAGATGATAAATTTGTAAGGTCTAAGGTGGAGTATAGTCCAACAGGTACAATAGCAGTGGAGTTATTATGACTAGTCTCCAAGTGGGATATTATTGGTTGTGGATCCTTATTATCTTCCTAATTCAGAGGTTTGTTTCAGGTGTGCTTGGACCCCATTCCCAATGGGGGGTGTAGAGTGGCCTTCCCCCCCAAAACTGTCGCCAAGGGGGTCCAGGGGGGGGTGAAAACAATTTTTGTAGCCCCACCTTGGCGAGGGATTCGGGGGCAGTGCCCTCGAAGTGAAATATTGGGAAAAATTACCTTGTAAAATATTGTAATTTTGTAGTCATTCTGGACCGTTCATTATAAGGTCGCATATCTAACAGTAGAAGTTATTTTTTAGGGATTTTTTCCCTAGAAGGAAGCCCTATTTTATGAGGGAATTGTATTGTGGTTGTGTATGTGTGTGATTATTGTATTATGAGAGAGGATACTATGAGAAAAAGAAGAGGAAGTTACAACGGGTGTGTTGTAGGTTGTATCCCTTCATTTTGCTAGATAATAAAAAGGAAGGACCTGGAAATTTCTCTAGTGGATGTAGCCCACACTGGGTGAACCACGTATATTCATGTGTCTATTTTATTATGTATCTTCTATGTTTTATTTTTGCATTTTTATTTTATTTTATTTCTCTTTGATCCTTTTTTTCTAATAGAGAGAGTGCACCAAAATGTGCATACTTGGTAAGTCTATCAACAATCACCATGATGACCCTCTTTCCTTCAGAATTCAACAACACTATAATGAAATCCATGGAAACCTCCTCCCAGTGCTGACTTGGAATGGATAGTGGTTGTAAAATACCTGGGGTCTTAATTGTTTCCACCTTATTTTGTTGGAAAACCAAACATTCTACCACAAACCTTTGAACATTAGTTTTAAGGCCATCCCAAAAAAATCCCCTCTTGACCTTGTGATAGGTTTTCAAAAATCCTAAGTTCCCTCCTACCGGAGAGGTGCACAATTCCAAAAGTACCTTTTGTTTGAGTTGAGAGTTTTTACATAAATATAAGCGATATTTTTACCATAGTGAATCATTTTTCCATGTAAATGTATAAGATGCACTGGAATCCTATTGAAACATTTGAATGAGATTCCACACTTCTTCGTCATTCTTCCATTCATTCCTTTCTTTTGTTATCCAATCAGGTTCAATGATAGAGATAGCACAGAGAAATTCCTCAACATATTTATCCTTTCTTGAGTTTGTATCTCCCACAACATTTTTCTTTCCTTTTTTGTAGATGATTTCAAAGTCATAACCCAACATCTTGGTCACCCATTTTTGTTTCTCTTCTGAAGATAGTCTTTGTTCCAAGAAGTATTTAAGAATTACATGATCTGTTTTGAACTTGAAGTTCCTACATATTAGGTAAGGGCTGCATTTATTTAATGCATGTATTATTTCCATCATTTCCTTCTCATAAATGGGTTTGTGTAAGTCCTTTCCCTTGAGTGACCAATTTTCAAAAGAAAGGGGCCTTCCTTCTTACTTTAGAACAACAACAATGTCATTTCCCGAGGCATCAAATTCCACAATAAAGGTTTTTGTGAAGTCTGGTGTGTTCAAGACAAGAGATTTACACATTTCCTCTTTAAGTTGTTCAAAATCTTGAGTTGCTTCTAGAGTCCATGAAAATTCATCCTTCTTAGTTAATGTAGTTAAAGGTGTTGTTATTCTTCCATAGCTCCGAACAAACTTGCGGTAGTAACTTGTCAAACCCAAAAATACTGTAAGATTCTTAAATGTTTTGGGAATCGGCGAGTCCATCATGGATTTAATATTGTTAGGGTATACCTTGACACATTAATGAGATACAATATGACCCAAGTACTCTACCTCCTTAACCCCAAATAAATTTTTGGACGGTTTGGCACATAGTTTTTTATCCCTTAGTAGGTGTAACACTCTATCAACATGTCGAACATGATCTTCCCAAGACTTTCTATAGATTAGTATATCATAAAAAAATACTAACACAAATTTTTGAAGGAAGGGTATGAAAATGGAATTCATCAACCCTTGGAATGGAGAAGGTTGATTAGTAAGGCCAAAAGGCACAACAAAAAATTCATAATGGTTTTCATGAGTTCTGAATTTTGTTTTTGGGATATCTTCTTCCTTCATTCTAATATGATGGTACCCTGAATGAAGATCCAATTTTGTGAAGTAGATTGGTCCATGTAGTTCATCTAACAATTCATCAATGACGAGAATGGGAAACTTATATTTAATGGTGATCTTTTCGATCTCTCTATAATATGCACACATACGCCATGAACCCTCTTCTTAAGTACCATTACCATCGATGCAGAGTAAGAACTTTGGCTAGGTCTAATAATTCCATCCTATAAAATTTTGTGTTAGAAAAACAGGACCATGGAACAATAAAATAAAACAAATGTGGAAACACAACATAGAAGATACACAATACAATAGAGACACAGATTTACGTGGTTCACCCAGTGTGGGATACGTCGACCAAAGAAATTGTCAAGTCCTTCCTTTATTATTATCCAGCAAATGAAAGGATACAACCTACAACAAAACCCGTTGTAACTTCCTCTTCTTTCTCTCACAGTCTCCTCTCTTAGAATACAATACTCGCCATAATGCATAGCCGCAATATCTTTCCCTCATAACAGAGGGTTGCCTTCTAGGGAAAAAAACCCTAACATAATTTCTACCGTTAGATTTGCAACCTTATAATGAACGGTCCAGATTTATAATGAAATTACAATATACATTTACAAGGCAATTTTTTCTTCTGGGGCTTCGCCCTTGGACCTCGCAGAGGGGGTACCTCCCTTTGCACTCCCCCGTGTGGAAGAGTGTACATACTTATGGGGTGTAAAGTCTTCATGGGGTATAAACACAACTGAAAGCAAGGACCTCTGAATCAAGAATATAATCAGGCTCCACAACCAACATTTTGTAGGGTGCTAAAGATGTCCTAAAAACAAGCTTAGTCTAACATTAATTGTATCAACCGAGGATTCGTCTTTTTCTTTCAATATTGTCAGCAAAATCTATGTGGATAGGTTGTATAGGTTTAAATTGTGGAGATAGTTCGTTTACAACAAATCTAGATTCATCTAAATTACTGTAACAATCAAGTTCTTCACACATTAACTACAAAATCTGAAACTAATGATTCAATCAAAAGGAAATATATTATGAGCAATAACACACCCTGAAAAGAAACATCAATTAATTATTTAACTCATTCATCTATCCGGGAAGCAACAATTTAATCTACAAAAGCGTCAATGAATCAATATCTCAAAGAACAATGATTAATCAACCTATTCTAAAGGAACACCAATCTATTGATATTTAAGAAGGAACACCAAATGCAAATTTAATGAAAAGAATCAACAAGTGATAAATTGACATCAATTGGTAATGGAACAACAATCGGTAATTTCCAAATAGAACGTCTAATATCTGTGAATGGAATAACACAATTAGTTCATAATAGAAACAACACATTAACGAATCTATTCTAACTACTGAAGGAAATATCAACCCACATAATTACCACAAAATTGGTAAAAATACAGATAAGAAAGTAGCTCTTGTCGACCGGGCCCACGGTCTTCAGAAGATACTGTTATGAAAAACTCAGTACATGGAAATGGTCAAAACGCTTGAAACTTCCGTTAATTCCATAATTGATAAGTCATTTACAACTGGGTTGTTGTGCAGAGTATCAAAAATTAGGATATTGGAATTCTGGCACACGCTCTCTATCGTTCACTCTTCTATACATATTACAATAATACAAGTGAATTAAGTTATCCTGAGGATCGAGAGATCCTCAAGATTGCTTTTACTATTTTATGAAGATTTCAAGATAAAAATCAATCTTCCTTGAACCATTTCGTGCCTGATTTCTTTAATATTCAATGGCTTGTGCATCTTTATTATCTTCTTGATTATCCTTGATTAACAACAATTTCCCATTTTTGCATAAAATCAAAGCAATTCAAACCCAAATTTTAGAAAATATCTAATATTATTTAATAATATTTTCAAAATCCTTTTAATTATTTTCTTCCCTAATTACTTCAAACTAATAGAAAAGTCGGCAAAGAATATATCATAAACCAAAGTAACTAGGAGAATATTTATACCTTTTTCTTACCCCAACATACCCCCTCGATTACCTTTTTGCATGTCCTCATGCAACAAGATAGTTCATATGCAGGGCAGTGAGATTGTAGGGTGGAGAGGTGTCTTCTATGTACCTATGGAAACCATGCTTACCTTTAAGTTCTTCAAAAACAACTTCTTCTTGTTTCTTATAGAGTTCATAAACACATTGATAACCCTCTGGAGGATACCAAATAATGGGGGCACTGTACCTACATCCAATCTAGGAAGGCCCTGCTTCCATGATCATATTGGCATAACTTTATAATATGAGAGCAATTGCTTGAAAATTCCTAAAACCAAATGGTTCCCTGTTCTTGATTTCACTTGAAGAGACACTCCATCTTAACTTTGTAGCAAAAAGGGATTCTTCTCTAATTTATCCAAAGTACTACATCCCTGAATATATAACATGTCTATGGATGGGAGCTAAGGATTCCAAAACCTTTTCCCTCTTCAGAAATTCTCTATGTTGCATAATGGTGTCAAAGGGTTTAGAAGTTTCTCCTCTGACCCATAGGTCTATCCCATTTTCTATTTTCATAAAGACCTTATGTGCCTTGGCCCATCTAATTTGATTTTTTGAAAAAACATAAAAAGGCCTGAAACTGGATAACCTCAGTGAATGGATTGGGGTTCTCATCTCTGTTTCCTTCTAAAATAAAATTATGAAGATATAATTCACAAAAAAAGTATTTTACTGCATCATCTTGTTCTTTGAAAAATGAAACAAAATCAGAGACAGTGGCAAACTCAAAAGGTGTTCCTACCCTAATTTCTTTCACTTTTAATAACATATATCATTCCAATAAAAATATGGCATAATTATTAGCAGGGACCTTGCAAGCTAATATATCAAAATAAATAGAGCAATTTTTTTTTTTTTCTCCAAAGCTACATCAAGTTGACCCTGTACCTTCTTTACCTTTTCTCTTTCTCTATTGAGATCAACAAAGGTTTCATTTTTAGTTGTTGACATTGCTCGGTGTTGTTTGACAATTTTTTGATGCTTTATTACTGGCACCATTTCATTTCGGCATTGGGTTAAGGTCTGTTGGGACTGTTTCAATTCTTCTTCCAGTCTTATGATAGTAGCATCTTGTTCGGAGGAATGAAGAACCCCTTCAGTCTAAACAACTTTTTCTACTATTACTGGAGCATCTGTTTGATTTCATGTTTCAGTTGAATCTAAGGGGACATGATTTTTTTTGTTTTTGTTTCAACAGAGTGAGTATGAATTTCCCCTCTTTGAACCCTTCTAGTAGGAAGTGAATTTCTTCCCTGCATTCTAACTCTCCTATATTTCTCCTTCCTATAGGATTTCTTAGATTGTTATAGTTGCTTCTTAAGTTGTCTAATATTTCCCTTCAATATGCAAGTTTATTGTTTTAATACCTTCATTCTCTTGACCTTCCTCCTCAAATCCTTATTCTCATGTTCCAACTCTTTGATTCGGCTATTGCATTCTTCCGCTGTTTCTTTATGTCCAAGGGGAATTTCAAGGTCTTCAAAATCTTGATCAATTGGGAATTCATTCCCTATATCCTTTGGGCATTCATGTTGCTCTAAAGGATTTCTCTCCTTAAACTGAGGCTCTGGATGTTCTGCTACATTAGTAGATTCCCTCATAGGAGAGGATGGCATCTCTACATTAGGATTATGAAATACATAGTTTGAAGGAGGAGAGGTTGGAGCTTGGGGTTCTTCTGGGCCATCTGTATCTTTAGTAAGATACATTCCCAAATTTTTCAACACTCAGGCCATGTCCTCTTCATATATTTCAGGGAAACCATCCTACTTCCCTACAAGGTTTTCTTGTGGTGGCTCTTCTATTTGCACAGTCTCTTGATTGTTTTTTGATTGTCTAATATTTCTACCCTTTCTTCTTTTAATAAAGGGGGTTTTAAGAGCAGAATTTGTTCTTTGTCTTTTCCTTTTTGATGTTTCTGCTTGCATACTCTGAGTTTCTTCTTTTGAATTTTCCTCTGCCAACTGAATAAGTTTTGTTTCAGTTTCAAGCTGGGTGGCTGGTATTTCTATTTGAGCACTCTCTCCCTCTGTCTGAACTACCTCAATTCCTTATGAAGGAATTTCAGGGTGGATCTCTGACTAGGGAACTTCTGGTTGCTCTATTTACAAGGGTCTATTGAGCTCAATTAGGTCTTCCCATGTTATTTGTGCATGATTTAATTCCCTGATTACTATTAATTTTACCATCCCATGATGACGGATTACACTATCAGGCTATTTAGCTTTTTGAGTTCTTCCAACGACCTCATGCAAAATGCTATTTAAAAGAAATGGAAAATTTAATACTAACCATTGTTTTAACGTTTCCAACAGCTTGAGGTGGAAAGGTCTCACCATGCCATAGCGTCCATCACATGTAATGTATCTTTGCACTACGCCTGCTATCTCCCTCCAAGGTTCACTAAGAGCAATGGGGTTGAGGCCTTTTCCTTTCTTGTCAAATTGCTCCCCTGATTCTGCAAAGGATTCCACAACTTCTTGGAGTGTTGTGTATTTACCAGTCCATTTTGTTCCTTCATTTGGAAATCATGTAACCTCAACTATGATGGCGTCAGTGACTGGTATTTGTATGCCCTGAAGTATTGATATCCCCCCCTATAGATTTTATGAGAATGCTAGCGCAATATTTGTATCAAATCCCTGCATCCTGTTAAAATACTGTGTCCATCCTAAACGGTTTAGAATTTCCCTAGCCTGATCAATAACTCACAACAATGTAGGTTCACAGTGAATAATTCAGCCACCCATATTTTCTTCAAGAAAATTGGCACAACTATCGTTCCCACCTGTGAAACTTGTTATACCAGCCTGTAAAAGAAAGTTAACAGAAATGGTATATATAAAAAAAATTACATAACAATATAGCGTAGCTTCCCATTGTCTGTAATTATTATGGCTTATCGTTAACTCATGTGGAATGTCCACCCCCCAATGAGTGAAAGGTCGACCTCAACTGGTCGTATGTGTGAACATATTAATGATGGAAATTCAAGTGATGGATTATTTATTACGTAGATGCCAATGGGTAGAACAACTGTTAACAATTTCCAAAGAAACTTAATATTAATCATGGAAATGAATGATAATCATATCTTTTGTGGAAAGAGCAAGCCCAAATACCAATATCCAAAGTGTTAAGGAAGAAATTATGAATATTTCTAATATGTCCAAGTTTTATAAGTATGTCATTTGTCATAATTTTTTTATCCTCCCTCTATTTTGAATATAGAAAGAATGATAGCCTCTTCTTAAAGAAATAAAATCTATGAGAACAATAAAAGTTTGGTGAATCAAGATAAACTTCAATACCACAAGCAGAGCCACTACTGCCAGAAGGCATCCATAGCCTCGACAGGGTTTCCATTTAACCCATAGATGATCCAGTATCCTCAATAAGTAATTTGAATAATATTTTCCCAAAAAGGCCACTGTCCTGGTTTGGTAGCCAGATAACAACAATGCCACTCACTAGATCATAACAAAGTGAACAAGCCGGCTTGTGATGAGAGGTATTGTCCTTTGACCCTAAATGCCAAAGGCCATTTCCCTAGTTTGGTATCCATATATATTAGCAAGATGCACTTGGTATAAATACATCATATATTTCCTGCAAAAGTTGAGGCCTCTCGATGGTTTGGAAAAAAACAAGGTGAGAGCTTTGAAACTCAAAGAAATCGAATATTGTCTCATTGATCAGGTTTTGTACTGGAAGGATACTCTGGGAGTTATGTTAATATTTCTTGACCCACAGGAAGCCCAAAAATCTATAGCTAGTTTCCATGACAACTTATGTGGGGGCCATCATTTTTGGAGGACCACATCTTATAAAATCCTTGGACTTGGGTATTTTGGCCCATCCTTTTTACTAATGTTTGTACAAATATCAGGGCTTGTGTCAAATGCCAAAAGTTTGTTGGAAAGCAGAAACTCAAATATTTTCCTTTGAAACCTGTAATGGTTTCTAGACCTTTTCAGCAGTAGGGTCTTGACTTCATTGGAGAGATCCACCCAGCCTCAAGTGGCCAGCACAGGTGGATTTTGACTGCCACTGATTATTTTACCAAATGGATAGAATCCATACCTACAAGGAGTACCTCCCACAAGGTAATTAGAAGCTTCCTTGAAGATATCATTTCCAAGTTTGGTTGTCCAAGCATGATTGTTACAGACAATGCTACTTCTTTCAGAGTTGAACCATTAATCAAGTTCCGTGAGCAGTATGGGATTACACTAGTCCATTCTACTCCCTAATACCCTTAGGGAAATGGTTTAGCAAATTAATCCAACAAAAGCCTCATAAATATCATCAAGAAGTTGTTAGAAGACAACAAGAAAACCTGGGATTCAAAGCTGAAGTTTGCATTATGGGCTGACAGAGTTACAACCAAAAGATCACTTAGCATTTCCCCTTTTCAGCTTGTGTATGGAATTGAGGCTATGTTTCCTACTCAACTCGCCTTGACTATGGTGAAGTTCCTCTAGGATTACCAATAAGAACCCGATGATATGGTCAAGTGGATATTGCAGTTGGTAGAAGTACAACAGACTAGGGAGTAGTTTCTTGATAAAGCGCAAGATCATCAACAAAAAATAAAACAAGCCTCTGATAAGAGTGCAAAGAAGGAATATTTTCAGCTGGGGGATTTGGTGCTCAAGTGAGATTCCCCCAAGCAAGACAAAGGAAAACATGGTAAATTTGAAGCCTTATGGATTGGCCCCTTCAATATTTCTGAGATATTTTCCAACAACACTTATGAATTACATAACTTGGAGCATTCTGAAGTTTTAGGTGGCCCTGTCAATGGGCACTTTATGAAAAAACATTTTGTCTAAGCCGTGATAGACATCCCACCATTGTAATTACCACTTCTTTTTATTTCCATTTTGAATAAGAGACTCCATAACCCAAAGCTAAGGCACTGAAACTGTGCATTCTTGGCAGCTCCCAAGGAGCATGCCATCCCCTGTGGAGCCAATGCTATCATGTGAAGTTGTCAAGGGTCGTAGGTGCATGTTGATAATACCTAAGTCAATATCCTTGCCCCATCTCTCTCTCTCTCTTTTGCAGAACAGGTCCTAGAATTTTTCCCTTCAACTGGTAAAGTTGTTTTTCCCCTCCTGTTTGAGCGACTTGGTTTCCCTTTATGTCTTAACTGAATAAGTCTCGGCCCAAATATTTTTTGTTTTTCTCTAAGGATGAACACTCATCGCATTTTGTTTCAATCACTAGTCATTCTATTTTCCCAGGCCCGCAACAAGACATCCAAATCTTTGTTTACACAGAAAGCAACCATGGGCACAAAAAACAACACTCAAAATTATTCTATTACGGGCTCGAAACAAAAGGTTGGTAGGTTCAATTTTCAACGATAGATATCCTAGGGGCGTTTCATATCAACGGCTCATGGGCGATCAATATTTCAAAATTGCGCAAGGATTAGTGACTAGGCAAAAGCCCCAAAGTTGTAGATTAAGTACCATGTTTCCTTCTCCATCTGACGGTCAATAGTTTACTTTGGGAATCCGGGCTTCGGGAGTTTCAACATCTCCAACCCCAACTTCATTCGGAATGATTTCTCCCAAAGTTGATGATATAGTGCCACGCATCCCTCCATATTGGACGATCAATATCTACTTCACAAATCTGGGCTTCAGGAGTTTTAGCATCTCGACTCCCGGTTTCATCCGGAGCGTTTTCTCCTGGAGTTGTAGATCAAGTGCCACGCGTCCATCTAAATTTAACGGTGGTAGTTTACTTCAGCAATCTGGGCTTCGGGAGTTTCATCATCTCCAACACCAACTTCATCCAGATAATTTTCTCTCGGAGTTGCAGATCAAGTGCCACGTGTCCATCCAAATTTAATGATGGTAGTTTACTTCGAGAATCCGGGCTTCAGGAGTTTCAGCATCTCCAACCCCGACTTCATCCAGAATTATTTCTCCTAGAGTGGAAGATCAAGCACCATGCGTCCCTCTAGATCGGATGGTCAGTATCTATTTCAGGAATCTGGGCTTCGGGAGTTTCAATATCTCTACTCTCAGTTTCATCCGGAGTGATTTCTCCTGAAGTCCACCGATCATTGTCACGTGTCCATCCAAATCGATGATCTTCATTCACTTTGGAGCTTCAACATTCATTTCAGATCACCACTTCACTCAGGGCCCATATTTATACCAGATCTACATGCAGACCCCTCTTGGGCTCTGAAGTCCAAAGCACGTGGCAACCATCAATGCAGACATGTGGCACCCTTATCAGTCATGACACATGGCATCCATCTAGCATTGACACATGGCACTCATTTCAAGCATGTTTGGACATGTCTTCAGGCTATTTTCGAGTGACACATGTCACCCCTCCATCTGCGACATATCAGCATAGTGACGTCAGGCCTCCATGTAAGATCATCCTCCGTGAGGTGTTCTTGTTCAACGCCAAAATTAGCACCATCTCTAAGCGAGGTTAGGAGGATCCTAGAGTTGGAAAGAAGATAAACTTTAATGGGGATGCTAACTTAGCAGAGGTGTCGAGATCACGGACCGGGGCCAGATCGAAGTCCACGCTCCATTGCGGGGATGCAACATGCTCGAAAGATAAAATTATTGAGCGGTCCTGCAATCAAAACCGTGGTATAGCGTAAGAGCTACGTGGCAGTTAGTGGTGAATTGCGGGCCCAAAAGAGGTATGGGTCCATACCACCTTTGACGGACCCGTAATCATGTGCTTATAATGTTGGTTGTGGAGCCTGATTATCTTCCTAATTCATAGGTCTTTGCTTTCAGCCATGTTTATAACCCATGAAGACTTTACACCCAAGAAGTATGTACACTCTTCCACGCGGGGGAGTGCAGAGGGGGGGTAATTGCCTTGTAAATATATATTGTAATTTCATTGTAAATCTGAACCGTTCATTATAAGGTCGCAGATCTAACGGTAGAAATTATGTTAGGGTTTTTTTCCCTAAAAGGCAACCCTCTGTTATGAGGGAAATGTATTGCGGCTATGAATTATTGCGAGTATTGTATTTTGAGAGAGGAGACTGTGAGAGAAAGAAGAGGAAGTTTCAATGGGTTTTGATGTAGGTTGTATCCGTCCATTTGTTGGATAATAATAAAGGAAGGACATGGCAATTTCTTTGGTGGACGTAGTCCACATTGTGTGAACCACGTAAATATGTGTCTCTATTGTATTGTGTATCTTTTGTCTTTTGTTTCCTCATTTGTTTTATTTTATTTCTCCGCGGTCCTATTTTTCTAACAACTGGTATCAGAGCGAAAGGTAACTCACAGGAAAAGAGGGTTCCTGGTTTGAGTGGGAGCAATGTCAAAGATGGAAAGTTTAGGGTCGATAAATTTAACAACCAAAAATACCAGTTATGGAAGATGCAGATGGAAGATTATTTATATCAGAAGGATCTATTCCTACCATAGGGTGGAGTAGAAAAGAAGCTGATAGCCTGTTAAGCCCTAATATTGGCTCATTAACCCTTAATTGGGGCATATTAGATTAGTAATGTTATTTTATTTATGTCAGATTTCTCATTAACCCTTAATTGGGGCATATTAGATTAGTAATGTTATTTTATTTAGGTCGGCTTTAGGCCATTAGTTGTAATTATACCTCCTAGTCTCCTATATATACACCAAGGAGACATTTTCATTTTGAATCATCTTGTACTTGAACATTTAAGTGGGGTAAAAGGAGGTTTCCCCCTCGAAGAGGCTTATTATCTACAATTATCTCTATTTCAAGGCGTTCATTACTTTTCCTGAGGTTTTTCCATGCTATATTGATGTTTGGTTCTTAACATATGGTATCAGAGCTCAAGGTCTTGGGGTTTCGCTGCTACATCTGAGACACCGTGGAATTTTCTCTATAACTTTTTTTCTACAATGTTTCAGAAGGAACCACTTGGAGGGTCTTTAGTAGACGGATCAAGGTACGTTGGGTCCTAAATTTAGCACCTGAGGCCTTATACTTTCGGAGATACATCCTGTACAAGATAGGGTTCTGGAATAATCCTGAAATGAGTCATTGCAGAATTTTCGCTATAACACATTTTCTATAACGTTTCAGACCCTGAACTCCAAAGGAAATTTACAGACATTACTAAGGTATCAGTGGTAAAAAGGTTCAGCTTCTGGGTCATCTTAAATTTGTAGATACACCTTGTGTAATATAGGGTATCTGACTAGTCCTATTGACTAGTCTCAAGAAGGTGTTCCAGGTAAAACAAGCATAACTTATTTCTAGAGTATCTAAATTGAGTGGGACTGGTTGCATTGGATCGTGGACAGTCTGTAGTAGTTTGGGTGCGAGTTTCAGAATTTTATATCAATTATTTTGTGTGGGGAATTCTATACAAGTGAGATCTCCTGGAAAGGCCAAAATTCGACAAGTTGTGAGGAAGTTACCGTAAATTCCACTTGTCACATCCAATTTTGATCAGACCTATGGCATAGCAGAGAAGAAATATCAGAGAACTACCTAAAAGAAAGTTTCATACTCAGAAGGGTTGAAACTTGGGAGATAGAACAGAATAAATATTGTCTAGTAGAACCACCTCAAAATCAAGACTCAAAAGTGATATCTGGCCAACATGCCACCCAAAAAGGGACCGTCTACACCAAATAAGCCTCTAGAAAATCCTAATTGGACTCTTGATGAAGGTGAAGAAATGAGTAGGGACATAAATTATTTACAAAAGAAGACAGTAACCAAAGATGAACTACAAGAGATGATGGATTCAATGGAAGCTAAGTTGGATACTAAGATGGATTCAATGGAAGCTAAGATCATGGAAGTAATGAAAAATTTCGTAACAGAGAAGACACCCAAAAGTGAAAATGCATCCCATGAAATTCATGATGAGGACCCAAGGAAGGTGAATCAAGAATGGATAAACTCCAACATTGGTTTGAAGACCAACCACGTTCCCAAGATTGATATGAGGAAGTTTGATGGAAATGACCCAATCACATGGATACTTCAGATGGAGCAATTCTTTGATCTCCATAATGTGCCACATACACAAAAGGTACGAATTGCTTCTTTATATTTAGAACCTAATCAATTTGTTTG
>ML783162.1:2037337-2054067 GCA_009831015.1 Picea engelmannii | reverse complement strand
GAAGCAAATGTAACAGGTGATGTGTTACAAGATGCTTTGATTCTTTCTGTAGATAATATTTCTGAGTCTTGGGTAGTAGATTCAGGGGCTTCATTTCATGCCACACCCCATAAGAAACATTTTCTAGATTATGTTCAAGGTGAGTTTGGATAGGTTCATTTGGGTGATGATGCACCATGCAAAATTGTTGGAATGGGAAAGGTAAAAATAAAGCAATGCAAGGGAAACCAATGGTTGTTGAAAGAGGTAATACATGTTCTAGATTTAAGGAAAAATCTAATTTCAGTAGGGCAGTTGGCAAGTGAAGGTTGTGTATCCATATTTACAGATAAGACGTGGAAAGTCATCAAAGGATCATTGGTGATAGCAAAATGAGATGAGGTAGGTACATTGTATTTATGTACTGGTAATACTGACTCTTCTATATGTTTAGTTTCTAGAGGAGTGGATACAACACCGTGGCATCATAGGTTGGGACACATGAGTGAGAAGGGTATGCATATACTTCACAAAAGAAATTTGCTTCCAGATCTTAAAAAAATTGATTTTAGAATTCTATGAGCATTGTGTTTATGGAAAAAAGAAGAGAGTCAGATTTCTTAGAGTCGGAAAAGAAAAGAAGAATGAAAGGTTAGATCTTGTGCATACAGATGTATGGGGACCAGCTCAGGTATCATCTCTTGGTGAATCTCATTATTATGTTACTTTTATTGATGATGCAACTAGAAAAACTTGAGTTTATTGCATTCGACAAAAATCTGATGTTTTTGATACTTTTAAGAAATGGAAAGCTTTAGTTGAGAATGAGACAGGAAAAAGTTTGAAGTGTCTCAGATTAGATAATGGAGGTGAATACTGCAGCAAGGAGTTTGATGATTACTGTTCATACCCTGGGATTCGTAGAGAGAAGACAGTTCCACGAACACCACAAGAAAATGGTGTGTCAGAAAGGATGAACAGGACAATCATGGAGCGTGCAAGGAGTATGAGATTGCATGCCGGTTTTCCCTTACAGTTCTGGGCAGATGCTGTAGATACTGTTGTTTACTTAACAAACAGAGGACCTTCAATCTCTTTGGATGGTAGAATTCCAGAGGAGGAATGGATAGGAAAAAAGGTAAACTATTATTTTTTGAAAACTTTCGGTTGTGAAGTGTTTGTCCATATTGATAAAGAAAATAGAACAAAGCTTGAGTCTAAATCCAAGAAGTGTAACTTTATTGGATACGGTGTTAATGATTTTGGTTATCGATTTTGTGATTATGAAAATAAAAAAATCATTAGGAGTAGAGATGTCATATTCAATGAGAAGGTCATGTACAAAGATCAGTTGTAGGGAAAGAAATAGGAAGAATAAAAACAAGAATACACAGTGCTTGATGAGATCACTGAAAAAGAAATTCCAAAGGAACCTAAAAATCAAAATTTACAACAATAGGAGCAATAGGTACCTCAAACACCTGCAATTGTTGTTTGAATACCTACCAGGTTAAGTATACCCCCTGAACGATATTCTCCTTCATTGTAATATTTATTGTTGACTGATTCTAGTGAACTAGAATGTTATGAAGAGGCAATGCAGGTAGACACCAAAAAGAAGTGGCAGAAAGGCATGAAAGAGGAAATGGATTCCTTGGAAAATAACTAGACTTGGGACTTGGTTCAGTTGCCTGCGGGAAAACGAGCATTGTAGATAAATGGGTTTACAAGTTGAAGGAAGAAGATGGAGGAGAAAAGAGGTACAAGGCTAGACTTGTTGTAAAGGGGTTTGCACAAAAGAAAGGTATAGATTTTGATGAAATATCTTCTCTTGTTGTTAAAATGATTTCAATTAGGACTATTTTAAGTCTTGTGGCAGTAGAATATTTGCATCTTGAACAGTTAGATGTAAAAACAACTTTTCTCCATGGGGATTTGGAGGAAGAGATTTATATGCACCATCCACAGGGGTATGAGGTCAAAGGTAAGGAGAATTTGGTATGCAAGTTGAAGAAGAGCTTGTATGGCCTAAAGAAAGCTCCAAGGCAGTGGTATTTGAAGTTTGATAGGTTTATGATAGAACATGGTTATAGTAGATGGCATTCTGATCATTGTGTTTATTTTAAAAGGATAGAAAATGGAAGCTATATTATCTTGCTATTGTATGTAGATGACATGCTTGTTGCAGGGTCTAATATGATCAAGAAGAAATTAGCCAATTCATTTTCAATGAAGGATTTGGGTGCTGCAAAGAAAATCCTTGGCATGAGAATAACAAGAGACAAAAAAAATCGCAAATTGACATTGTCTCAGGGTGAGTACATAGAGAAGGTGTTGGACAGGTTTAGAATGCAGAATGCAAAACCAGTTTGTACACCTTTGGCCAGTCATTTCAAATTAACTAAGGAAATGTGTCCCAAGACACAGGAGGAGATAGAATACATGTCTTGGGTCCCTTATTCATCAGCAGTTGGCAACTTGATGTATGCAATGGTTTGCACAAGACCAGATATTGCACATGCATTGGGAGTTGTGAGAAGGTATATGAACAATATAGGTAAAGAACATTGGGAGGAAGTAAAGTGAATTCTCAGGTATTTGAGAGGTAATGCTACTCATGCATTATGTTTTGGAGGTTCAGACACTTTTCTATAGGGATATGTTGATTTAGATATGGTAGGTGATAAAGGCAGCAGGAGGAGCACCACAGGGTATGTTTTTAATATAGGTGGAATAACAGTAAGTTGGATTTTGAAACTGCAAAAAGTTGTTGCACTTTCAACAACGGAGGCAGAGTATGTTGCTGCTAGTAAGGCTAGTAAAGAGATGATTTGGTTACAAATGTTTATGGAGGAATTGGGAAAGAAGAAGGAGAATAGCAGGTTGTACTTTGACAGTGAGAGTGTAATTCATCTTGCAAAGAACTCAACCTTCCATTCGAAGACTAAGCATATACATCTGAGTTACCACTTCATACGATCTGCCTTGGAAGATGGACATTTGAAGTTGGAAAAGATACACACTAGCCAGAATCTTGCAGACATGTTAACAAAGGGAGTAACCAGAGAGAAACTGAGTTCCTACTTAGTTTCAATTGGTCTTCAAGAATGAATATAAAGATGAGAAATTTTCCAGGTCCAAGAAGGTTCAGAGTCCAACATATACAACAATGGTGGAGTTGTTGAGATCAATATCCAAGTGGGAGATTGTTGGTTGTGGAGCCTGATTATCTTCTTGATTCAGAGGTCCTTGCTTTCAGCTGTGTTTATAACCCATGAAGACTTTAGACCCCAGAAGTATGTACACTCTTCCACGCAGGGGAGTGCAGAAGGGGGTAATTGCCTTGTAAATGTATATTGTAATTTCGTTGTAAATATGGACCGTTCATTATAAGGTCGCAGATCTAACGGTAGAAATTATGTTAGGGTTTTTTGCCCTAAAAGGCAACCCTCTGTTATGAGGGAAATGTATTGCGGCTATGCATTATGGCGAGTATTGTATTCTGAGAGAGGAGACTGTGAGAGAAAGAAGAGGAAGTTACAACGGGTTTTGTTGTAGGTTGTATCCCTTCATTTGTTGGATAATAATAAAGGAAGGACCTAGAAATTTCTCTAGTGGACGTAGCCCATACTAGGTGAACCACGTAAATCTGTGTCTCTATTGTATTGTGTATCTTCTGTGTTTTGTTTCCACATTTGTTTTATTTTATTTCTCCGCGGTCCTATTTTTCTAACATATAAAGTGTCAAATTTGAGAGCAATGCATGGAATCCCCCTAGGGATTAAGCCTCCTCCCGATCCCGACGCAAGATTAGTTAATGAAAAAGGAGTGGTGGTTGAAACCTTGACTCACTCCATAAATAGAAGGTGTGGAGGATCTGGCCATGGAGACAAAGTTTCCATCCCGAGGTACCACGATGGATGATTTCTCTTGAAGGCCCATTCCTAGTTAAGTTTGCGTCTGACAGGAGGATACATGCACAGTCTAACAGAGGAAGGCATAGATGAAAGGATTTGAATGGAATGGCCAGATCACATCAGACCTGGTAATTTTTTGACTGATCTGAGTATAAATAGAACAATTCAAGATTTTGTTAAGGTTGTCAACTGGTTGAGCAGAGCTCCCTATTTTGTAATATTTTGATGCCAGAACTATTCTCTGGTTATGTATCAAATTTGAGACTTTCTCATTAATAGAAGTCAACTTCTCTCATCTATTTGTAAACAATGTGCTAAAACACTCGGGCATGGAGGATCTAGTCGAGGGTTGTAGTTCTATTGTAATGTAGGTTTGATTACAGTATTGTTGTGACCAGTTTTAGTCAGCTTCCTTGTTGTATTATTCCCCTTACGCTGAAAGGATTGGGCATGGAGTATCTAGTCGAGTTGTTGTAGTTTCATTGTGATGTAGGTTTAATCATTATGTTGCGGTGACATATTTCAACATCTAAAACTTGAGTTCAAGAGTGCTCCTGAGCCTGAGTTTTTCTTCACCAAGTTGATTGAAATCCAGATGCCCATAACAATCTTGTTCACCTCTCTCACTAAGTCTTCCTTCTGCTCACACTTAAACTCAAATCACTTACTGAAGTTAATGAGGCCCTCACTTTCCTGTGCATTTATTGTTCAGTTTTTGTGTTAAAATCATTCTTGTACTGAGTTCTGTCCATTTGACCTCCACTCACAAAACCAACATCCACCAAACATTATGATGGGTACTGGGATTATCCTCTTGCAGTCTGAGGGTGACTCTCAGTGCTAGCATTAATGGCGTCATTGTCGGGGAACGAATTGAAGAAATTCCCCTGGGATAGAATGACAAGGAAATTATGATTCTGAAGGTGCATGACATATCAGTAACTTGAAGATTGCAACTTGCACCTGGCGACTCCATTGTTTCAGTTGTGGCTCCCAAAGGCATCCACACGAGGTATACTCCACATCTGCCCCAAGCAATACCTGAAGCTGACCCATAAAAGATTATCAAGAAGGGAAAGGCCTCTCAATAAGGACTTTCAGCTACTGTACCATGTGACTCTAGCAATTTACATGATTCCTCTTTTAAAACTCCAGTACTTGTATCTAATTATTCTTTTATATCATCTGCTGGAGTTTTCAAAAGTTTACATTTTGGAATCTTTCATGTTGAACTTCCCCCTTCTAGTCTTCAATTGGAAGGATAAATTTTTGAAACTCCTGTTTCCCCTGCTATTGTAAAGTGGTTTAGAACCAGAAGCTTAGAATATTTTCCCACTTTGGGCTTTCCTACTCCTCCTCCTATTAAAGTTGTTGTATCCAGAGAAGGGGAAACTTCTTTTCCTTTGAACCCTATATCATTCTCCCCCAACACTCAAATGTTTCCCCTTTCCCCTAGAAACACAGTTTCAGTCATACCTGTTCCAACTCCATCTTCCCTTGGTTCTCCTACATTTCACATCCCAATGGTAGGTGCTAATCCTCCTAGGAATAGGATGGATGACATAGTGGCTGCTAGTTATGCCCCTCTTGTTTTACCTCAACCTATAAATTCTCTCCCAGTTGGAGACTACCTTGAGTGCACACCCTAGTTCACAAGGGAGGGAGACATAACTGCAGAAGAATACCTTTCAACTTTTTATAGATTTGCAGAAAATCGTAACATTGAAAATGAATATGTGTGGAAGCGAGTTTTTGTACAGAGCCTTGATGGTGAGGCTATGAAATGGTTTAGGGGCTTACCTCCAAGATCTATTGATGGTATTGAAGGTCTAGATGTTTCATTCTTAAGAGATTGGGGGGAATAAAAAATATTTCCTTTATTACATTACAGAATTTGGGGCACTTAAGATAAAAGAGGGGGAATATGTTTCAGACTTCTCAAAGAGATTTAATAAGATGTACAATAAGATTCGCACTTAAATTAAGCCTACATAAATATCTACCAAGATTACTTATGCTAATGCTTTTGACCTTGAGTTTTGTCTCATGTTGAGAGAAAGAAGAGCTACCTCCTTGGCTCTTATGCAAGATGCATCCCTTGAAGTAGAGTCCAATATATTAGCAGTTGACAAGATTAGGAGTAAATATGATAGAGACAGAAGAAAGGGTAGGACTGAAGCTTTGACCTCTGATTCCTTTGTTGCTTCCCCTCAAGTGGATGAGTTGAAAAAACTGGTAAAATCACTTTCTACAGAAATAGAGAAGTTGAAATTTGAAGGAAAGAAGAGCTATAGGAACCCCCAAAATGCAAATAATAGGGGTAATTTCAGAAGATCAATAATTCCCCTCAGATCATCCAAAGAGATCAAAGAAATAGGGATAGGGACGATAAACAATTCCAAGCCCCTCTCCAAAATAACCTAGTTACTGATGAAGAAGGAGAAGAAGAAGATGTTGATTTGGAAATCCATTATCTTGGCGACACCTCTTCATATCCTCATATCAATCAATTCTCTTATGAAGGGTCTCTCATGGATAGACAACTTAATGAGATGAACAAAGGAGAGAGGACTAGTGGCGGTCCAAATTGATACAACCTCAGGTCCAAGAAGAAAGAAGGAAATCTTGATATTCTTGATTAGATTACTAGAGAAGGGAATCCTGCTAAAGAGGTGGTAGCTAGTATCAAATAAAAAGAGGCACAAAACCCCCAGGCAATGGTTAAGAGCCCATTCCTAGAAGTGAAAGAGATTTTGAAACCTCCCTCTTCTTTTAGCTTTGAGAATGAGATTCAAAAGATTAAAATTCATGTACCTTTCTTGGAGCTTGTTAAAATTGAAGATTTCAAAAGACACCTCTCCAAAGTGCTACATCATGAGTCTTCATCTCATTCCTACATCCTGAGTCTTCATCTCATTCCACTGATTCAGTCAACCTCCAAGATGAAAATCATGTTGTCATACTCGGACCCTTGGTTGAGGATAGAGATGACTCCTCCCCTCCTTTCTATACCTCATTGAACATCCATGATAAGGTGTTGCACAACTGCTTGATGGATTTAGGGTAATCTCACAATCTTATGCCTAAGATTGTCATGGAGGAACTTGGGTTGGAGGTTACATAAACTTACCATGACCTATACTCGTTTGATTCCAGGAAGGTGAAGTGCCTCAAGGTTATCAAAGACTTGGTTGTTTCCTTGTTCTAGTTTCCAATGAAAAGCGTGGTCATGGATATTGTGGTTGTTGATGTCCCCCCATAAATTTGGGATTCTATTGTCTAGATCTTGGATTAAAATACTGGGGGGTATGTTGCAGATCGATCTTTCATATGCCACTATTCCTATGTTTGGGGGAGAGCATAGAAGGCTTTACCGAGAAGCTTAACTTGCTTACATTATCAGTGATGAAACAAATCCGACTAACCACCCCATTTTTGCAGTAGACACTGATCTAGGAACCAATATGTTACAACTCTCTGATGGTCCTCAAGCACCCATTGAAATCAGAAAGAAGCCCATCCCCTCTTGTGAAGACCCTCCTTCCAAGGTCTATGTTTGGAAAATGTTTTTTGATGGAGCCTCTTCCAAGGAAAGTGTTGGGGCTGGGGTAGTTTTCATTTCCCCTACCCAAGAGACCATATCTTTGTCTTTTAAACTTGAATTTGAAACAACAAACAATGTGGTAGAATATGAGGCCATTGTTTTGGGTCTAAGAGTTTCCAAAGATATGAATATTGAGGAGCTAGCAGTATTTGGAGATGTTGAGTTAATTGTCCATCAGGTCAGAAATCTATATCAAGCTAAGCACCCTAGATTAGGGGCCTACAGAAATGAAGTATGGGATATTTTTGACAGTTTCTTCTTGGCTTTTAATATCTCATTTGTTCCGAGAGAGGGAAACTCTATGACAGATTCGTTGGATGTCTCGACAAGTAATTTCAGGGTCCCTTTGCCGCCAAAGCTCAAATATGAGGTGGAAGTAAAATACATACCATCTATTCCTGACAATGTCAAACATTGGAAGGTTTTTTAGGATGATCTTGAAATGAAAAGATTTCTTGAAACATTAGATGAATTTTCTTATTTGCATATTGATCAAGATCAATATACTGAAGAAAGCCATCATGCTGATGCTTTTCTGAAAAAAAATTGTCGACCATCTTATTGTTCAATTTCCAAGTAACCATATTCCAAAGGGACTTGTCCCTTTGGAGAGATTGTTTGACAGAAATGATGTTGGTGTAAAGGTTAAAGGTTCAACTGAAGAGGTTGATGTGGATGGATGCAATTTAGGAATAGAGGAGGACCCTAGGTTGTCAAATTATCTAGCATTTTGTCAAAGAAGCAAAGGGTTGAGTATGTCAAGATTTTGAGGGAGTTTGCTCGTGTTTTTTATTGGAAATATGAAGACTTAAGAACATATGAAAAAAACATCATGGAACACAAAATCCCTTTGAAAGAAGAGGCCAAACCTTTCAGGAAGAAACTCGGACAGATAAACCCCATGCTGCTACCTATTATGGAAAGGGAATTAAGAAGTTGTTGGATGCCCAGATCATCATCGCCTTGACGTTTTTAGAATGGGTGGCTAATTTGGTCCCTGTAAAGAAGAAGAATGGAGAAATCAAATTATGTGTAGAATTCAGAAACTTGAACAAGAGCTCCAGAAAGGACAACTACGCCTTGCCAAAGATGGAGCACATTTTACAGAGAGTGACTGGTTCATCCAGGGTGTCTATAATTGATGGATTCTCTGGCTACAATCAGATCTCTATCCTGCGTGAAGATAAGGAGAATACAACTTTCACTACTCCTTGGGGAACATTCATGTATGCTAAAATTCCCTTTTGATTTATGAATGTAGGAGCAACCTTCCAGGGAGCCATGGACATTGCCTTCATTGGGGAAAAGGGAAAATTTGTAGTCATCTATCTAGATGAAAATATCGTATTATCAAGGTCTGAAAAAAGACCACTGTCATCATTTGAAGAAGGTCTTCCTGAGGTGTAGGAGGTTTGGTCTCTCCCTCAATCCTAAAAAATATTTATTTGCTATGAAAGAGGGAAAATTGTTGAGGCGTATTATGTCAACTAAAGGGGTGAGAATTGATCCAAGAAGAGTAGAGTCCATCTAGACCTTATCTTTTCCCAGATCTAAGAAAGAGGCTCAGTCTTTCATGGGTAAAATCAACTTTCTGAGGAGGTTCATTTCATATTTTTTTGAGTTGTTTAAACATATTACATCCATTCTTAGAAAGGGGAACGAAGTGAAATGGATTGATGAGTCCAACAATTCTTTCGACCAAATCAAGAGGGATTTAACTGAAGCACCTGTGCTCATCAACCCTAACTATTCTAAGGAATTTTTGATATTTTATTTTGCCCCATATGATACATTGGTTGTTTCTTTTCTATAGATAAATACAGAGGGGTTAGAGCATCCTATTTCCTTTTTCAACAGAGCATTGAGGGATGCAGATATGAGATACGATATAATGGAGAAGCAGGCATATGCTTTGGTCAAAGCCCTCAAGGATTTCAGAATATATGTCCTTCATTCAAAGATTATTTCATATGTATGCTTGGCCTCAGTAAAAGAGATATTGATATAGCCTGATATAGATGGGAAGAGAAGCAAATGGATTGCCAAAATTCTGAAGTTTGACCTGGAAATAAAACCCACCAAATTTGTGAAAGGCCAAGGTTTACCCAGGTTACTGGTTGAATCAAATTGCAAGGCATTGGGGATTAATTTCATGAACACACACTCAGAAAATCAGCAAACTGAGATGGATGATAAAGACTCTCATGTCATCCAAAAAATAACAGGATGCACCTGGTATAATGACATCATACATTTCCAGCAAAAGTCGAGGGCTCCCGATGGTTTGGACAAAAACAAGGTGAGAGCTTTGAAACTCAAAGAAATCAAATATTGTCACATTTATTAGGTTTTGTACTGGAAGGATCCTCTGGGAGTTTTTTTAAGATGTCTAGACCCACAGAAAGCCCAGAAATCTATAGCTGATTTCCATGAGAGCTTATGTGGGGGCCATCATTTCTAGAGGACCACATCTTATAAAATCCTTAGAGATGGGTATTTTTGGCCCAACCTTTTTACTGATGTTTGTGCAAAGATCAGGGCTTCTGTCAAATGATAAAATTTTGTTGGAAAGAAGTAGCTCAATTCTTTTCCTTTGAAACCTATAATGGTTTTTGGACCTTTTCAGCAGTGGGGTCTTGACTTCATTGGAGAGATCAACCTAGCCTCAAGTGGCTAGCACCGGTGGATTTTGAATGCCACTGATGATTTTACCAAATGGATAGAAGCCATACCTACAAGGAGTGCCTCTCACAAGGTAATCATAAGATTCCTTGAAGATATCATGTCCAGATTCGGTTGTCCAAGCATGATTGTTACAAACAATGTTGCTTATTTCAGAGCTGAACCATTAAGAAAGTTTTGTGAGATGGGATTACACTAGTCCATACTACTCCCAACTACCCTCAGGGAAATGGTTTAGTAGATTCCTCCAACAAAAGCCTCATAAAGATCATGAAGAAGTTATTAGAAGACAACAAGAAATCCTGCGATTCAAAGTTGAAGTTTTCATTATGGGATGACAGAGTCACAACCAAAAGGTCACTTGGCATTTCCTCTTTTCATCTTGTGTATGGAGTTGAGGCTATCTTTCCTACTATACTAACCTTTCGTGTGGAAAATTTCCTCCAGGACTACCAATAATAACCCGATGATATAGTCAGGAGGATACTGCAGCTGGTAGAAGTACAACAAACCAGGGAGCAACTGCTTGATAAAGCGCAGGATCATCAACAAAAAATAAAATGATCCTTTGACAAGAGTACAAGAAAGGAATATTTTCACCTGGGGGATTTGGTGCTCAAGTGGGATGCCCCCAAACAATACAAAGGAAAACATGGTAAATTCGAAGCCTTATGGATTGGCCCCTTCAATATTTCTGAGGTATTTTCCAGCAACACTTACAGATTGCAGAACTTGGAGGATTCTGAAGTTTTAGGTGGCCCTATCAATGGGTAATTTCTGAAAAAATATTTTTTCTAAGCCATGATCGACATCCAACCATTGTAATTACCACTTCTTTTTATTTCCATTTTGAATAAGAGACTCCATAACCCAAAGCTAAGGCACTGAAACTGCACGTTCTTGGTAGCTCACAGGGAGCATGCCATCCCCTGTGGAGCCAATGTTATCACATGAAGTTTTCAAGGTTCATAGGTGTGTGTTGATAATACCTAAGTCTGTATCCTTGCCCTCTCTCTCTCTCTCTCTTTCGCGGGCCAGTTCCAAAATTTTTTCCCTTCGACTGGTAAAGTCATTTTTTCCTTCCTGTTTGAGCGACCTGGTTTTCGTTGATGTCTTACCTGAATAAGTCTCAGCCCAAATATTTTTTGTTTTTCTCTAAGAATGAACACTCATCGCCTTTTGTTTCAATCACTAGTCATTTTGTTTTCCCAAGACCACAACAAGTCGTCCAAATCTTTGTTTACACAGGAAGAAACCATGGGCACAAAGAACAACACTCAAAATAGGTCTATTATGAGCTCCAAACAACAGGTTGACAGGTTCAATTTTCAATGACAGAGATCCCAGGGGAATTTCATATCAACGACTCATGGGCGATCGAGATTTCAAAATTCCGCAAGGATTAGTGGCTAGGAGGAAGCCCTATAGTTGCAGATCAAGCACCACACATCCTTCTCCATCAGACGGTCAATAGTTTTCTTCAAGAATATGGGCTTCAGGATTTTTAGCATCTCCAACCCCGACTTCATCTAGAATTATTTCTCCCGTAATTGAATATCTAGTGCCACACGTCCCTCTGAATTGAACGGTCAATATCTTCTTCAGGAATTCGGGCTTTGAGAGTTTCAACATCTCGACTCATAGTTTCATCAGTATCATTTTCTCCCGGAGCTACAGATCAAGCACCATGTGTCCATCCAAATTTAACGATGGTAGTTTACTTCGGGAATCCGAGCTTCGGGATTTTCAACATCTCCAACCCCAACTTCATCCAGAGTGTTTTCTCCTGGAGTCGCATATCAAGCGCCCTGTGTTCATCCAAATTTAACGGTGGTAGTTTACTTCGGGAATCTGAGCTTCGGGACTTTCAATATCTCCAACCCTGACTTCATCTAGAATGATTTTTCCCAGAGTGGAAGATGAAGAGCCATGTGTCCCTCTGGATTGGACAGTCAATATCTATTTTGGGAATCCAGGGTTCGGGAGTTTCAAGATCTGTACTCTCGGTTTCATCTAGAGTGATTTATCTCGATGTCCGCCGATCATTGTCATGTGTCCTTCCGAATTAATGGTCGTCATTCACTTCAGAGCTTCAACATTCATTTCAGATCACCACATCACTCTGGGCACATATTTATGCTAGATCTACATGTAGACCCCTCTTAGGCTCCGAAGTCCAAAGTACGTGCCAGGCATCAGTGTAGACATGTGGCACCCTTATCAGTCATGACACATTGCATCCATCTAGAACTGACACATGGAACTCATTTCAAGTATGTTCGGATGTGACTTCAACCTATTTTTGAGTGACACATGTCACCCCTCTATCCATGACACATCATCATAGTGACGTCAGGCCTCCATGTCATATCATCCTCTGGGAGGTGTTCTTGTTCAGGGCCAAAATTAGTGCCATATCTAAGCAGGGTTAGGAGGATTCTAGAGTTGGTGAGCAAATAATTTTTAGCGGGGACGCTAAGTCAATAGAGGTGCCTAGATCGTGGTCCGAGGATAGATCGACGACCATGCTCCATTACATAGATGCAACATGCTTGAAAGATAAAATTCTTTAGCAGTCCCACAATCGAAACCGTGGTATAGCGTAAGAGCTACGTGACAATTAGTGGTGAATTGCAGGCCCAAAAGCGGTATGGGGTCAAACCACCTTTGACGGCCCCGCATTCACATTCTTATAAAGCATCAAATCTGAGAGCAATCCATGGCATTGACCTAGGTGTTAAGACTCCTCCTGATCCCGACAAGAGATTGGTTAATGAAAAAGGAGTGGTGGTTGAAACCTCGACTCACTCTATAAATAGAAGTCATGGAGGATCTGGCCGTGGAGATAGAGCTTCCAGCCCAAGGTACGACGATGGAAAATTTGTCCTGAAGGCCCATGCTGAGTTAAGTTTGTGTCTGACAAGAGGATACACACTCAGTCTGATAGAGGAAGGCACAAACAAAAGAGATTAAAATGGAATGGCCAGATCACATCCTTGGTAATTTTTGGACTGATTTGAGTATAAATAGATCAGTTCAAGATTTTTTTAAGGTCATCAACTGGTTGAGCATAGCTCCCTATTTTGTAATATTTTGATGCCATAACTGTTCTCTAGTTATGTATCAAATTTGAGACTTTCTCATTAATAGAAGTCAACTTCTTTCATCTCTTTGTAAAAACTATGCTAAAACACTCGAGCATGGAGGATCCAATCGAGGGTTGTAGTTCTATTGTAATGTATGTTTGATTATAGTATTGTTGTGACCAGTTTTAGTCAGCTTCCTTGTTGTATTATTCCCGTTACGCTAAAAGGCTCGGGCATGGAGGATCCAATCGAGTTGTTGTAGTTTCATTGTGATGTAGGTTTGATCATTATGCTACCGTGACATATTTCAACGTCTAAAACTTGAGTTCAAGAGTGCTCCTGAGCCTGAGTTTTTCTTCACCAAGTTGTTTTAAATCTGGATTCCCATAGCAGTCTTGTTCACCTCTCTCACTAAGTATTCCTTCTTCTCATACTTAAACTCAAATCACTAACTGAATTTAATGAGGCCCTCACTTCCAGGTGCTTTGCTTGTCCAGTTTCTTTGTTAAAATCATTCTTGTACCGAGTTCTATCCATTTGACCTCCACTCACAAAACCAACATCCACCAAACATTCTGATGGGTACTGGGATTATCCTCTTGCAGTCTAAGGGTGACTCTCAGTACTAACACAAGGACTTGGATATCCTCATGCAGATGGTGCAAAAGTGATATGGTGAACCAAGTTCATAGAAATTAGGGATTTGAATAATTGTCTTCTAGATATTTCTATTTCAAATATGAAAGATTTATTTTGTATCTAAAGAGATAAAACATAGAATCAAATAACGACTTGTGGTTAGGATCTGATTTGTATAAAGTTATAAGAAATACTCCATGTAAAAGGGAGCTTTTTGCTTAGGAAAAGACTATATTTTAATAAAATTTTATTACAGATCTTGGGTGATTCTATATTTTATTGTTTTAGTTCATGTGATTCTTGTTCTTTATGTGATTTTCATGTCCATAATTTATTCTTGAATGATCCGAAATCGGCTCCAGAAACCTGACAGGGCTTGAAAAATGCTCAAAAATGAAAGTGTTCGGAATGCGACGAAACCTATGCCATTGCGTCTGTCTCGTCTTCCTAATTCTGGTGGTATATTTACTTTGTCAAACGGGCTCCGTATGAGCCAGATATCGCATTCTGTCTGAAAAGTCAAACAGGTAAAAAAAGGGATGACTGTACAGTCCGTACAGTCCACGTGTCATGCTGACTGTGCAGATCGTATGATCCGTACAGGTGACATGGAAGCTCCAACAGATGACACATGGCAGCCTCCAGTGACGACACATGGCAGAGCGTGACAGGTCGGTTTGGTGTACGGATGGACCAATGCAGAGGTGACATGTGTCACCACTGGAAGGGTGACACGTGGCATGGATGACGTCAGCATATGACATGGCACGGATGATGTGGCAAGGTGACGTGGCAGTACGGCTTGCGACAAGTGGCAGGCACGTGGGCCAATCGGCATTTGACATGTGGCATGATGTGGTTGGTTGTAAAGGTGCCACGTGGCCCAGTCGTGGGCTGCCACGTGGCACCCCGTGAATGGTTCGTTGGCTTTTATGTAAAATGGTTTATGGGCTAACGGGGGTCGAACTTGCAACCTCCCCAGTGGGCTATGAATTGGCGAGACTGGGCTAACCACCCGGGCACCCGGTAGTACTTATTATACATACGGTGCGATTTACATTTATGTTGAAACAAGGTTTGAGTCGGCGGTAAAAAGGGTCGGGGCTTAGCCCCAGCCCTCGGTCCAACAACCAATACATATGACCACGACATATACCCGAGGGTGCGGCATCGCATGTGGTTGTTTATGGTTATAGCTTAGCCCTTGGTCCATGGTCGGTTCACCATATGACCCGAACCCTATCCGTACAACGGAGCGCGCGGTTAAGTCTGTTGAGCCACGAGGCATATGATGCCAAGAAAACCGGGAGTTAGCACCGAAAAGGGGGGCCAGCGCACAGCCCTTTGGGCTGGCGCTCAGCCACATGGTCCATACGACCATGCCAGAGGGGGCGCGTGCCCAGGGCTCGGGGGATAGCGCCAGAATTAATTCAATTTTGGGTTTTTATGCCTAAAGTTTGGTTTTTTTTTATTGTTAAATAGCCTATTTTTAATGTATTTTCTCCATTTTTGGGGGATATTGGGTAGTTTTGGAGCCTAAAGTTTGGGAGGAAGTTGGAGATGAGTAAACAACTTCCAAGATATATAACCCAGGCCTGTTTGAGGCCATGAGAGGGGGATTCAGAGTAGAGTTATGCTGAGGAAAAGCCAAGCCAAAGCCATTTTGATGCAGAGAAGCTTTTGAGGAGGAGACGCTGTCGGACCATTTCTGGGAGCTCCGGACGTCCGTTTTGCGTGATGTTTTCTTTGTAGGGTTCTTGAGATCTGGAAGAACATGACCAGATCAGTATTGTAGCCATTTGGCATTGAAACGATGTACTTTTGAGAATTTGAACAGAAATAAAGAAACCTCTCCCACAGAGAAAAAGGCCCAGAGACGTAGGCAAAGTTGTGCCGAACTCCGTTATCAATCTACGTGTGATGGTTTGCTGTATATATTTTCATTTCAGATCTGCATATGTATATATGGCTGTTATAATTCCTCTTCTTTCTTCATTCTTTCACTAAGTTTCTCAAATGGTTAATTAACACATGCAAAATTAAAAATCAACCATAAGTCATTAAAAGATCCGACGGATCAAGTGGTATCAGAGCTAGTTGACGTTTGGATTTGAGCTGCATGTTAACCAGGGAAAAGCTACAACATGGTGAAGGTGAGCTTGTTGTAGAGAATCCATTAATTGGATTGAGAAGAAGAGCTTCTCACAGAGAGAAGATGGCATCGGAAGAAGGGATTTGTCAGGATGAGAAAGAGTTCCAGAAAACATTCCTTGCTATGTCGGAGATGGTGAAAGTCTTGTACGAAGATTACTTGGAATGGAAGCGACCGGTTTTGGGTGATTCTTCAAAGGGAAAAAGTGAAGAGGAAGAGGACCATCCTCAGATTCCTCCTTCACCTCCATCAACACCTTTTTCTTCTCCTTCTTCTTCAAGTTCAAGTTCTAAATCTAGTGGAAAGAAAAATGTTCATAAGAATAAACATGAAATGCCATTGTTAAAACTTGATGTAAAATTTGAGTTTCCCATATATGATAGTGAAGTAAATGCAGAAAAAATTGATAACTGGATCAGGTAGATGGAGGTATACTGCAGTGTGCAACAGATCAAGGATGAGGCCACACAAATCAAGTTGGCATCTTTGAGGCTTGCAAGTACAACTCTTATCTGGTGGAAAAGCAATATGCAAAAAGGAACACAAAATGTGGGTAATGTATTTCCATCATGGAAGGATTTCATTTCTGCACTTAGGAAACAATTCTATCCTTTGGGTTATAAAGAAAAAGCAATAATTGAATGGCAATCTTTAAAACTAAGAAAAGGACA
>ML783162.1:2007527-2036467 GCA_009831015.1 Picea engelmannii | reverse complement strand
AGGACAAAGAATCAATATCAATTCACTAAAGCAGGTCATGATTATGTGGTTCATGCTCATCGTGTTAAAGAAAATAAAACACTTCAAACAAGGGAACAATTAACGAATGCAGTGCAAGCATGCAACAAACCAATAATTGTTTCGAATGAAGTAATTGATCTTAAGCAAGAACAAGACATGGTTGTTGAATGGAAAATCAATCATAAGTTTCTTCAAGATAAGCTCATGTCGTGCAGATATTTCAAGTATATTAGCTCATTTGCAGTCGTCTTTTTGATGCTGTCATTAGCAATGTTTTCTACATGGATGATAGTAGCTTCAGTAAGATGTAACAGGGCTCAAATGGATAACAATATACTGTCAGTTGTCAAGATTGTGTTACAGTTGATCTTGATGAGACAGGTGCACAAGACAGAGTTCAGAGACAAAGAGCAAGCTGGGTGGCCTATCCCGAGCTTGTTGACTGGTTAGTAACCTTTTGGGGACCAAAAGGTCTTATTGTGGGGAGGTGTGATCCGAAATCGGCTCCAGAAGCCTGATAGGGCTTGAAAAATGCTCAAAAATGAAAGTTATCGGAATGTGACGAAACCTATTCCATTGCGTCCGTCTCGTCTTCCTGATTTCGGTGGTATATTTACTTTGTCAAATGGGCTCCGTATGAGCCAGATATCGCATTCTGTCCGAAAAGTCAAATAGGTAAAAAAAGGGATGACTGTACAGTCCGTACAGTCCACGTGTCATGCTGACTGTGAAGACCGTACAGTCTGTACAAGTGACGTGGCAGCTCCAAAATATGACATGTGGCAGCCTCGAGTGATGACACGTGGTAGAGCGTGATAGGTCGGTTTGGCGTACAGATGGACCAATGCAGAGGTGACATGTGTCACCACTGGAAGGGTGACACGTGGCACGGATGACGTCAGCATATGACGTGGCAGGGATGAAGTGGAAAGGTGATGTGGCAGTACGGCTTGCGACAAGTGGCAGGCACGTGGGCCAATCGGCAGTTGACATGTGGCATGATGTGGTTGGTTGTAAAGGTGCCACGTGGCCCAGTCGTGGGATGCCACATGGCACCCCGTGAATGGTTCGTTGGTTTGTATGTAAAATGGTTTATGGGCTAACGGGGGTCGAACCCGCGACCTCCCTGGTGGGCTATGGACTGGAGGGACCGGGCTAACCACCCGGGTGCCTGGTAGTACTTGTTATACATACGGTGCGATTTACATTTATGTTGAAACAAGGTTTGAGCCGGCGGTAAAAAGGGCCGGGGCTTAGCCTAATTCATTATGCCTTGTGAATAGAAACAAATTGTTATTTTATGTTCATTTTATATTCTTGGCTCAAATACATGTTCTGTCACAATTTATTATTTTGAAAGGTAAATTAATATTTATCAGTAAAGATACATTGTTTTACTTTCAATTATGTCTCCTCAAATTCGTCTTTCACTCATTCAAAATTTAAATTGTCTGAAACATTGAAATTATTCCTTCAAGTTCTTATACTTAAGCATTAAATATTAGTAATCAAAACCCAAGGTAAAATAAACAAAACACTATGTTTTAGGATAGATAAACAAAATAAAAATGAATCAAAGTAAATAGATGCCTTGGCATAGTTTCCTATCCTGAAACATCTCAAGGGTTACAACATTCTTTTGGTGTCGTTGTCGGGGAGAAAATTAAGAAGATTTTTATTTTTCCTTGGGTAGAACGATAGGAAAACCTTGTCCTTGATGGTGACCAAGAGTTAGGTAGGATAAAAAAAAATCAGCTGTCAAATTCATATTTTTCATCATGGCATCATAAATGAAAAACACTAGGCCTAACCTAGACCCAAAGAAAACCGCACTAGTAGCAGATCTAGAAAAATAAATTTCTAAGAGGAATCCTAGAAAAATACCCACAACACCTTATACTATACCATTTGTTGCTAAACCTTGTTCTTCTATAGATCCCAAATCAAAAGGAAAATCTTCTATTACTTTAGAATATTCTTCCAAATATTTTCCAATAATTTCTCCTAAACTTCCTATTCCAATATCCCCTAAAGAATCCCCTACAAGTTCTACAAAACTTCCCTTATCCATCTCTATAATTGATTCTCTTGAAATTTTCCCTGAAAAATATATTTCAGTTTCTCTCAAATACTCTCTTGTAATTGGTCAAATACCTTCTCCTACAACTTCTCCAAAACATTCTCCCTTAACCTCCCCCATAATTCTTCCAGAAGTTCCTTTAGAGAAAGAAGAATTTAAAATATTCTTCAATCCTCTTACTCTTGAGAATTCAAAGTTACTAATAGAACATCTTGTAATAGAAGGTAACATACCATGACAAAAAACACAACAACAACAACAACCACCTCCACCTCTTCCACCTAGAGTTTTTAATAAAGCAGTTGCTAGATATGTCACATTAAATCTTCCTAGAAATCTACACAATTTTTTATCCAGATTATTTTGAGAACGAAATGAAGGCAGAAATATAATTAGTAAATACATAGAGATATTGCATGAAATACAAATATATATTAATACATAATTTCTATTAATGAAAGAAATGTACAAAAACTGTAAAAATACGGAGTGAATGAACTCATTATAATGGTGGAATCTTATCTTTGAGAAGAGATGTGACGTCTACGCTCGTTCACAAGAATATGTGTTTACAATGATGCTCCAAAGGCATTTTTAACATAAATAAGAAATGTGAAAACCCTAAAAATCCAAAACCCTAACCCCAGGAGATGAAATGCCAAAAGGTTTGTGGACCCTGATGGGGGTAGTTGATACACCAACTTCCCAAGGGCATAAATTTTACAAACGATCTATGTTTAGGGCATTCAATACCTCCTCGGAAAGGTATAAAATAGGAGTATAAGTTCCGTTGATGGTCAAGGTATGTTGTTCGTAACCCCTAGCCCCACAAAAGTCCAAATAAATGCCGTTTAGGGCCTCAAAACAACCCTAGAAGTTTGGGACCCAAAAACCTGTAAAACAAAATGCCAAAATGGAAAATTGCTCTTTGATCCAATGGAATAGGTGGGTGGCGACCGATATATGCATGGATCATTCCTCCCCCCTTAGGAATAAATGGTCCCTATAGAATCAAGTTGATGCGGGAGATGGGGAATATTTTGCTGAATCTGAACCTTGGTGATTTGCTTGCCTAGCCGTAGACGTTGTCCTGCTTGTACTTGGAATTATCTCATTACTTGGGGGCATGGATCTGTTCAACCAATCAAGCTGCACGATTTTCCTGAGTGTGGTAGGAATCTATTGGTGAAGATGAAACAAGAAGATCTATACCAATGGGGGCTAATGGTTGGAACCCCAAGCACACTTGAAAAGGAGCGTGGTTGATAGAGTTATGCTAAACATATGGAAGACTCTCATTCTCTTCATGCTCCTCTACAATCTTATTGACCTATGTCTACTAGATAGAAAAGTATTGAGCCGAGGATGTAGTAGTCCCAATGACCTTGTTTTAATCATATGACTAGATCGCGAAGAGGGAAAACTTTATGGTATGAGAAATTACTTTGCGACACTCTTTTGCTAAGATAATAGTTGGAACTACCTCTAGTATCCTGTAGAGATGACCCCCTAGAGTAAAAATAACACTACGGGGTTGAGACTCATAAATAGCACGATGCTTCCACATATATGGTTGTCCTAACATAATATCACATATGTCCAATGGGGAAACATCACATAGTACCTCATCCTTGAAGGGCTTGATGTCGTAGGATAGGCGACACTATTGGTTGATGCTAATATCTCGTCCCTGGTGAAGCCACCTGATGTTGTATGGATATGGGTGTGGTTTTGTTGTAAAATACAATTGTTTGACAACCTATGATCAGATGAGGTTCTTTTGGCTTTCGCTGTCAACAATGAAATGAAGTGGGGTCCCCTTTACCCACATCTTTGAATGGAAGAGGTGATCCCCCTCCTCAAGATCATGTGGTTCTTCTGGTTGGATTGTTGTGGTCATGATGGTAGCAGTGGGTTTTCAATCAATGGTATATCTCATTTTATTGTTTTTGGAATCAGAGTCTAAGTCTGGGATCGATCCTTTTTCTTTGATCTCGACCACCAATGAATTTTTTGAGTTACATTCATCGATGTTGTTCTAGATTTTGTGGAAGTCGCACCACTTCCCAGTGTCCTTCTTCATCTTCTTGTTACCCTTCTTTTCCTGTGGCTTAGAATGGTTGTCTTGATTTTGGTTGTTTTGTGAGTTAGGGCCACCTTTACCATACTTTGGTTGTTGCAGATTTGCAAACCCGAACTCCTCCTTATTCTACTACTTAAATTTCTGCTTGATTTTGGCAACATATCAATAAGAGGCTCCCAGTGATGAGATGTCCAAAAACACCATTTCGGTTTGGATGTACCTATGTAGAGTCCTGTGGTATTTAGAACCAGATGTCACTCAAAGTCTTTGATACCTATATTAGTGTGCAAGGTATGGAAGGTATTTGTGAACTCCAACACTATTTGTCCCCTCTCTTGATGCAGTGTGGTACATCTCATGTATTGGTGGTCATAGTTTCCAACAGGCTAATAATGTTCCTTGATGGCATCCATAAGCGATTCCCAAGTGGGTTTGGCCTAAAACATTTCAGAATCCTGTATGGAATTTTTTTCATAGTAAGTTTCCCACCAATATTTGACATGGGGGACCACCTTAAGGAGTGCAAAGGTGATATTTTCTCTGTTGGAAAAATTATGGACATATAAATAACCTTCTAGTAGATTTAACCACTTTTCCAAAGCATCTGCATCTATCTGATCTTCAAACACAGTAATATCAAAATTAACGTGTACCTTGAAAGGGGTGGTGCCTCCAAAGTGGTAGCTTGATGAATACACATTTGTTGTTGTCAGTAGCCATTGAAGGATTTGGGAAAAGGTTTCCATCATTTCATCCCTCTATCGTGTGAGGGATTCCTCAAGCAACAAATAAATAGAATATCATGCTCCCTCGTCTCTCTTTTTTCTACCATGGGAGGCATTTTGGGCTGGAGAGAGTGGTTTTCATCAAGAGAAATAGCTTGATACCCAACTCTCTATACACTGACCATGTTGGGGACATGCACTAAGAAACAACAAGGAGAATCCTCCTTTGATACCATAGATCCAGATTATTTTGAGAAAGAAATGGAGGAAATATAATAAGAAAACACACATAGATGTTGCTTGAAATACAAAGATACAATAATACACAATTTCTATTAATGAAATAAATGTATAGAAACTGTAAAAATATAGAGTGAATGAACTCGCTAGAATGGGGGAAGATGATCTTTGAATCCCTCATGGTGAACTCCACCTTGAAATAGTTTTCTTGAATCGACTGAGTTAGCCCACTAAGCTTCTTTAAAAGGAGGACATGGGGGTGGGATTTGATCCACTTATGGGCATGGTCACAAGATCATTTAATATAATCCTTCTAGGTGCAAGAACATGTTCAATCTCTACCTTAAGGTGACCCCATGGCTCAAATCTCTCTTAGGAATTGAACTTTGCCCCATTGGTGAAAAACTCCACACTTGTCACCAATGATTACAACCCCTTAGGGGTTATATATATACGATTTTTCTTTTCAATGGAAAACTTTCTCAAGGAAAACCTCTATGCACTTCCTCACATTTTGTGAATGGTACCCAAGGTAAATATTGCAGGTGGGTAACATGTATGCCTAACCCCAAAGAATCCATGTGGATTCAATCTTGTGACCTCCTTGATTGATGTGTCTTTAATATAGTAAGTGAAACCACTTAAGCTAACCATTTAAACTATATATTAAAAAAACTCGAGAAAAATCTAAAAGATGTTATGGATCACAACCTTAATAGGGTTCATGACAACTGAGGATTGCAACAAAGTTTCCTTCATAGCAACGAGGCTAGGGATTATTCATCACTATGAATATATCCTTTTTGTTTTTGGATTTTTTTTAATGACGATATTACCCTTTTATTCAAATAAAAGAAAAAAAAAATGTACTCTTATATTTGATAATGATATCAATTTCTCTTTTAATTTTTTTTTTATAATTTTTCTTTTATTTTATTTAAGTCCGAACTCTATATTTATACAATTTTTTTAATAATATTAATTTCATAAATACATATTAAAAGAGACACATATTTACATAATATTTTCTTTTGTTCACTTAATCATGTTTGCTACCTAATGCAATGAATGTGTCCCATTTTTATTTTGAAATGATGATAGATGAAATACAATATATTTATACAATGCAGTCCTAATTGCTTATAGTCTATTTATACGATGCAACGTTTATGATTATTGAAAGACACTGAAAAAACAAAAGAACAAGTGATGCAATGGAAAAAGTGTTCTCATTGTTCAATACTTGTAATTGAAATGTAGTTACCCATGATAATGAGTAGTCTATGCATGGTTTAGGGTATATATCTTCTCTCTTATGTGTAGACATGTTTCATGTGATAAATTTCCTTTAGGAGGCCAAAGTTAAAGGGTTGTTATTTAGTATTCATTTTCCTTCATTTTCGATTCACGAATTGTTGTGCAAAGAATATGTGAGTTACCATTGGACAATGGGTTGCCATTGAGAGACATGAAAATTCTCATGTGTATTATACTCAACGTATTCAGTCTACTGTTACTTTTGAGATTTAAAGTTGAACAACAATGATTGCCATATTATGTGTTGAATATAATTGAATGAATCTCTGTGTGAACCTAGGTAAGAGATTTTACAACATTTCAATTATCGTTGAATGAACATTGGTAATAGATTTTAGAGTATTCATGTATTAAAAAATGATGTCATTAGTGTAGTTAGACATCCTGTTGCATGTGGATTGGATTGAACAATGTTGTGGTTGATTGTTAAAAGTTTTATTCTAGAATATAATTCTGTTGAGTTTAAAACCTTAAATGAGTTGTAGGTTGAAGAATGTTGGTTGATTATTAAAAATTTCAAATATTTTATGATATTCAGAATATAATTTTACTTAGTTTGAAACCTTAAATGATTTGCTAGGGTTTCTTAAAACCCATCTTGGTTTGAAACTTCAAATTATTTTCTAGGGTTTCTTAAAATCCATCTTTTCGTTTGAACTCCATTTCACCCACCAAAATTATATACACACTTTATTTTAATAATTAAATCAGATTATTTAAACCGCCACTTCATGAAATATGCTCTGTGCGTGTAAGGATAGTTATGTATTCATGTAAGTGTTGTTGTGTAACTTTAAACTTGGATAATCTCATTTAAGAAAAATTTTGAAAATACCTTTGATAGCATCATATAACATATTTTTTAAATAAATAAAAACTATTGGTAATATTTTAAGGCTTTTATTAATATTTAAATCAATCTAGATCCATCTTAATCCTAGATCTATTAAGTATCAAGATGGATCAAATCTCTTGGTGTACAAACTTTTTCTCAATTTACACTTTAAAAGAAATATATATCTCAAGAAATTTAATCTTGATTAAAATAAATATTGTATAATCCACATTTTTTTTTTTTTTTTCAATATGTAATATAAAACAAAATCGTTATTATAATAATGAAATTAAGTTGAATTATTCAATTAAGTATGATAGGATAACACCACACATCTATAAAGACAACGGGCCCGGGTGTTGATAGTGCTTAATGTCCTTTACTCGAGAAACGATGTGCTATAGCATTTCCACTTTATAAGCTCATGATTCATATGATTTCCACTTTATAAGCTCATGATTCATATGATTTTTCATCCACTTGTGTTATTTTTCATCCACTTGTGTTATTTTTCATCCATTTATGATTTATATTCACATATGGTTAATCACGGATTATACTTTTTAAAGATAATGATAGTATCAAAAGCATATTAAACATTTATTACACTTTTTAAAGATAATGACGGTATCAAAAGCATATTAAACATTTATTACACTTTTTAAAGATAATGATAGTATCAAAAGCATATTAAACATTTATATATTAGTAATAATGATAAGGCTTGGGTTGTGTCACTCTTCATCAAAGGTTTGTCCATGTCCCCCCAAAATTTTTTACTTACACTAGTTATATTCATCTATACAATCCAAATATTATGGAATAATATTTTATGGGATATGCTTATCTATCTTACATGGTTTGTTTCAGAGGATGAGATGATAGTAATGGAAAACATCATTTTGGCCACCACCTTATTGTCCAATGGGTATTAGGGATACAATCAAGTATTCATCAACTTATTCCCTAAAAGGTATTAGGGATATAATCAAGTATTATTCATAAGGGAGAAGGATTTTTCCAATGGATATTAAGAATACAATCAAGTATTCATAAGGGAGAAGGATTAAGTATTCATAAGGAGAAGGATTAGTTGTTTATAACATTCATGATTGAGAGGGATTCTATGTTTATTAAAGAATGCTATTTTTTTTAGTAAATGTATTTATATTTATTTTTGGAATGGTAGTGGAAATATTTAAAGACTTCATCTATAAGATGATTTATGGAAAATTGGGAATTTGAAGGAAAAGAGGGAGGATACTTACTCATTGTTAATTTGTTTAAAGTTTAAGTTGTATTAGGTTATTTAGAATAAGTCTATTTGTTTTTACAATAGAGATAGGTGCTCGAAAGAATGAACAAATCTCGAAGGCAAAGCCTAGTTCAAAAAGTAATGAGATTTAAAGTCTTCGTAAGTACCGTATATAATATACAGCCTGAGTGGGCCTAATGGTTAAGAACATGTGTTTCCTCTTAAGAGGTCACAAGTTCAAATCTAGAAGGGGGTAGGGTATGTATACCTCCGTAGACTTTACTAGTCAAATCGTTGGATGGAGGGGGGTCCCTTGTCCCACAAACAAGGGGGTCTCATACACCAATTTGGTGTGGCTTGGCCGTGACCTTAAAAATAGATTGTTGTTGTTGTTATGATCCAAATGAATGGCACAATGAGATGGTGTGTACAACCATTGAAAACAAAGAAACTAGTAAGGGAAGCCTAGATGAGCATTGTTGGAGGTTTCTTTTTTTTACAAGAACTGGGGAAATTTGTATTAAAAAGGTGTGGATAAATCCACTGTAGTACAAAAAAAGGCAATGTTAGGCCTTTTAAATTCAGTTTCTATGAAAATTGGGACTTTTGTTACAAAATTTGTGTCCACAGATTTGCCAACTTTCCTAACTATGACATTTATGTTGTATTTCGTGGAATACAACCTATAAAAAACTCCATTTATGCATATTGTTAAACAAACCATAACTCATAAAATTTATAGTATCAACTACCCGGTTCCTTTTTGACCTCCGGATGTTCATGTTGCTCCCAATTTGCATCCATTGCTCGCTCGTTGAGGTCTGGGACTTGATTCACATTGGTCGTTTAGAGATTTCTTGAAGCGTCATAAGTGTTTTCGGGGGTGTTGGGTTGTTTATAGTTGTTCTCCATCTGATCCAAACATCCTTGCAGGTTCTCCATTTGACTACGCTGGTCCTCAATTTGGTTTCCTTGGGCGAACACTTTGTCCTGCAATCTTTCAATGAGACGTCTGTGTTGTGTGAGATTTTCCAACTCAAATGTCATCATGGAGTAGATTGCTCCTAGATGAATTCTTAGCCTTTGGCACCCATAACATTCCTTCTTTGAATCCTATTGTCCTTGCTCTGCAATATAATCCAAAGAGTTCATGGCAATATAATCCAAAGAGTTCATGGCCCTTAGCCCCTTGAGAGAATTTTTCCTGATATCCATGGTGCTAGCTGGGTGGTGACATTTGAGAAGAGTGTGGCAAGGGGGGATGCACCAAAACCCAAAAATGAACGGGGAAACAAAGGGTCCATGAATGGAAAGGGAAGATGCTTTTCTCAGGCAGAGCCAAGATGGAAAACACAAAGAGTGGCTCAGAGGGGACACAAGAGAGAAATCAAAGAAGCAACAGAGGACAAACACTAGAAAAAACTCTAGGAGAGTTCGAGAAGGCCACAATATAGGGAAGTCAGGTCGAGAGCACTGATTTATAACCCCCCAAGTCACAAACACTGGAAAATTCATGATAGACAAATAGGGAAGGTCCTAATTTACAGAATGATGAGAAGATCTGGGAAGTACTCAACTTTCCTAGGTCAATATACTTGTATCCTACGCAAACCTAGATGAAGGACTGAAAATGTCATCAACCAAATGTCTCCATGCTATGTCGAGCCCACTACATGCTTGGTCCATTTGATCTGAAGCTTTCATATACCTGCTACCCACGAGTTCAACTGAGCGGGTGAAGTTACCATCCCTTTCGATGATGAAGTGGGCATACCAATTCCCATTAACACATTTTATCATCTATTGAGCCTTAACTCTTTCCAAATGCCTTCTCCACATGTCAGATTGCATGTAGAATCTACATTTTCCACCTGAATTCCCTAGCGTGTGGTGGGTCCTGGTCATATTGGAAGGGATGATCATTAAGGGGGGAGGAAATACAATCCTCATCATCCACTCCTAAGGTTCCAAGTGGTTTTCCTATGGCCAAGTTGGTCATTTTATCAGCCTTGATGTTATTACCTCTAAGGACATGAAAGAAATTAACTTTCATGGTCCTCGAGAAGAGGTGGATTCTGTCTATGACCCTTTTTAGACTCATATTTTTTGGATCGGAACCCATGATCATCATTCTTATGATCGTCTTTGAATCTCCTACTACGTTCAGATTTTGAATTTGTCACTTCTTTTCCAAATGAATTCCTTTTAGAAGGGCACAAGCCTTGACTTTATGTCTGATTTCCTTTCCTAGATTCTAGTAGAAATTCGATATTATTTTTCCTCTGGGTGAAAAGAGAGCCCCCCCCCCTCCCTCCCCCCTCACCTGCCTCCCCTGAGTTTCCTCTAGAAGCTCCATCAAAGCACAGAGTGTGGTTTGGTTGGCTTTGGATCCAATGGTCAAAGTTGAAGGAATAATGAAGCTTCTAGCAAGATCGCTGCAAAGAATAGGGACTATGAGTAGGATGAAGATTGAATTTCGAGATCTAAGCCTTCTCGGAAGTGTTCCAATTAATCAGATCCTCTATGCTTAGATTTTTGGTGTTCATTACCTTTGTCATTTCAGATGTGGCCTTACAAGCAACATTTTTGGGTTGAGACCTTTTAGCCTGGTATATAAATTTATTTTTTGCTAGCCAAATCTGCCAACACACAAATTTGGGCATGGATTTCCACATCCTTTTGAAAATTGACTTTCCATGAAAGGATCCTTGGTAATATCTTTCCCAATGTCCCATGCAAGGGATAAAATTAGAGGGCCACCTTATCTGGTGAAACATTTCTCTGTAAACTGAATCCCATACTTTTATAGAAAAGGGACATTCCCAAAAGAGATGTTGGTTGGAATCTTGATTTCTTTGACATAGAGCATAGGTGAAAGGTCTGTGGAAGCCTCTTTTCATAAAAAAAATTCCCATTAAGATTTTCCCATGAGCTAGATACCGGATGAAGATGTTTATTTTGGGCAGAGCATCAATTCTCCAATTTTTTTTTCCCTTTAGTTGATATGTGGATGATCCTTGAATTGGAAACTAAGGTTTTGTATCCTTCTTTCACTGAGTAACCAAAAACTCCCCATCCTCGACTGTCCTGGAGATCACGATGTAAAGGGGCTGGCCCTTTGAGAAGAGAGGTCAACAATTGGACTTGGTTCTATAGGTGGAGGGGTGATTCTCCTAGAATCCAATCCTTCCAGGAGCCATCTTCGTTCCAAGAGGAGATATAAAAAAGAGTAGTTTTGTGTTCTGAAATCATCCATCTTTTCAAATTGGTAGTCTCTTCTGCTTGAGATATGAGTTTAGATCTTGAGATCGTATCTTGCCAGATCTTGATCAGTTTTCCATTTCTAGGAATCGATGAGAGATGCTCTTTAAAGAAGGGAATTGAGGCTCGAAGAATTTTCCAAATTTGTGAACCAGACTGAATTTCTAGGATAGAATCCAAGCTTCTTTTTCTAGCACCCAAGTTGTATGTTTTGGTTATTGTTGGTTTCCACCATTCCTTTCGACCCATTATTAGTCTCCAAAGTAGCTTAGCTCCCATAGCTAAATTGACCACTTCAGGATCTCTGATTCCAAGACCCCAACATGATTTAGAAGAGGAGACTATATTCTAGTTGACTAAGTGAAACTTTTTGGTGTTGGACTTTCCTCCTTGCCAAAGAAATTTGTGAATGAGTTGAGCCATATCTTTCAAAACTCCCTTGGGCACCAAGAGAGAAGAGAATTGGAAGAGGCGAAAAGAGGAAAGAACTGATTTAATTAGAACTACACACCCAGTTGGATTAAGCCACCTTGTCCCCTAGCAATCCATATTTTCTATGATTTTCTGAATAATTATTTGCCAATATTCTCCTGGGAGCGACTTTAATCACAAAGGGAGGCCAAGGTACTTAAAGGTTTTCCAATCGTTTGAGATAGAAAATATGAGAATCTGAGAAATACCTATGCGACTATGAGCTGAGACATTCCACACATAGATTTTTCTTTTGACCTTATTCAAAAGACCTCTTGAGGTTGCGAGGAAGATATCCAGGACCTTCTTTATCCTTCCAGCCATGACTTCAGATGATCCACTTAAAATGATCGTATCATCAATGAATTGGGAGTGATTGCTTCTCTTTACCCCTTGATCTATTTTAAGACTAGGAATTGTTCCATTCACACATTCCCATTCTAGTCTTTTGTTAAGAGATTATTCTTGAGCACATAAAGAAGGGAGGAAAGATGGCATCCCCGTCTTATGCCTTTGAAGGCCTTAAAGAAGGGAGTTGGTCTTCTGTTTATGAGGGGGGCGATCCAAGGGTTAGAAATGCAAGACCTGAGCCAATATATGAAATCTTGGTTGAATCCGAACTTCTACATCACTTTGAAAATAAAGTCATGCTCTACTATATCAAAATAATTTTCCATATCCAATTTAATTTCCATACCTGATTCCCCTCGAGAGTTGCTTGAGTGGATTGATTCTTTCACCAGGATGAAGTTGTCCCAAATTTGTATTCCTTCCACAAAGCCTCCTTGATTGGGGAGTATTAGAGATATGAGAAGAGGAGTAATATGATTAGAAACAATTTTAGCCATAATTTTATAAGAGACATTACAGAGAGAGATAGGTCTGAATCTATCTAGAGAGGTCGCTCCAAATTCTTTCGGTATGAGCACTAAAAAGGAGGAATTGGTGGCACCTCCCATACTTTTTTATTTATGCACATATCTGATCATTCTAACGAAGTCTGGTTTGATTATGTACCAACATCGTTTATAGAATTAAAGAGTGAACCCATCCTAATCTAGGTGGATATTGGTGGCCACCCACCTATTCCAAATTCCAACTAGCTCATCTTGATAGTTTTCAGTTCAACATGTTTCTCTGTAATGGGGACAGTTCTTTGTAATAGTGGTTTATTCACTTATGGGGCTATCTTGAATCCCCACATAGCATCCAGGTGGATATTGGTGGCCTTCCACCTATTCCAACTGGATTATTTTGGAAGTTTACATGTCAGTACATCTTTATGTACTTCGAGGGTCGTTTTGGGGCTCTAAACAATGTTTTCTTGGCTTTCCACAGTCAAAATGTAGACAAAATTAGAGTTAGATGGCATACCGTGTAGTTCTCTAAAAGACCTTTCAACATGCTATCGCACGCCTAAAACAAAGATCGTATGAAAAAGTTATGACCCGAGGAAGTTAATGTACTAACTTACCCCAACGGGGCCCACATGACTTTTGGTGTGTCATCTCCTAGGGTTAGGTTTTTGTATGCTTAGGATTTTTGTAGTCATGTTTATCATAAACATTCCTTCAAAGCCTCATTGTAATCATATTCTTGCGAATGAGCGTAGCTGTCACATCTATTCTCAGAGATAAATTTGCCACCATTCTAGTGAGTCTTGCACTCTGCATTTCTACAGTCTCTGTAGATTTATTTCATTAATAGAAATCATGTACTGTTGTATTTCTCTATTTCTGACAATTTTTATGTGTATTTCATTGTAATATCTCTGCTTTCATTTCATTTTGAAAATAATTTGGATCAATGGTATCAGAGTAGGCTTCTCTTGATCATTTTTTAGTGCATGTCCCCGACGAGGTTCGAGTATAGCAAGTTGGGTATCGAGCTTGTCTCTCTTGAGTAAAATCGCTCTTGCATGCCCAAGGAACCCTTGATGGAGGAAGAAAATAAAAATGACGGATCATAATATTCTGATAACCTGTTTCTTGAGCAAGCTCTCGCGCGACAAAGGGACGAAATTATGGATAATTTTTCCCACATCCTTCAATGCCTCTCGATAGAAACAAACACATATTCATCAAACAAACACTTTGGAGTAACCTCTCCCTTCAAGGTACAAGTTAATTTTGAGATTCCCGTATTTGAAGGTCAGATAGATGCAGATGCCTTAGAAAAATGGTTGAATTTGATAGAAGGTTATTTCTCTGTTCACAATTTTTTTGATAGGGAAAAGATCACCTTCACACTCCTCAAGGCTCTCCCCCATGTCAAACACTGGTGGGAAACTTACTGCGAGAAAAGTTCCACAAAGGAATCTAGAATATATGGGGTCGAGCCCACTTGGAATTTTTTTTTGGATGTCATCAAGGAACAATACTACCCTATTAATAACTATGAAGACTAGTACATGAGATGGACCACACTGTGGCAAGAGAAGAGCCAAACAATGTCAGATTTCACAAATACTTTCCATAACTTGCACACTAAGTTGGGTATCAAAGAATATGAGTGCCATCTCATTCTGAAATATTGTGGGGCTCGACATAGGTACATCCAAACCGAAATGGATTTCCTAAACATCTCATCATTGGGAGTTGCCTATCAATATGTTGTCAAAATCGAGAAAAAAATTAGGCACCAGAAAAAAATGCGATTTTGGGTATGCAAATATGCAAGAACCAAGGCATGGTAAAGACAACCCTAACCAACATCCTCCAGACAACCATTCCAAGACACATGACAAGAAGGGTAAGGGAAAGATGAAGAATGACACTAGTAAGTGGTGCGACTTCCAAAAAATCCCCTAGCACAACACCGATGAATGTCGCTTGAAATAGTCATTGGTGGACGAGGTCAAAGACAAGGAGCCAAACCCTGATCCATACTTTGATCTAGAAAATATTGAAAACGAGAAGATCATTGATGGATACCCTACTGCTACTAATGTGACCGCAACAATTCAACCAAAAGAACCAATATATCTTGAAGAAGGGGAGTGCCTCTTCCATTTAGAGATGTGGGTAAATGGGATCCCATTACATTTCATTGTTGATAATGTCAGCCATAAGAACCTCATCTCAGCTAAGGTCATCAAAAAGTTGGGGTTGTCAACAACACCACACCTGCAACCATTCAACATCGAGTGTCTTCACTAGGGACAAGATCTTTGTATCATCCAACAGTGTCGCATGTCCTATGGCATCCATCCCTTCAAGGATGAGGTAGTGTGTGATGTTTCTCCTCTTGATGTCTGTGATTTTGTTTTGGGCCAACCATATATGTGTAAACGCCATGCTTTTTATGAGTCTCAACCCGTAGTGTCATTATTACTCTAGGGGGTCAACTCTACAGGATACCAGAGGTAGTTCTGACTATTGTTCCACCAAAACAGTGCCACAAGGTAGTCTCTCATACTTCAAAATTCATCCTCTTCACAGTATTTTCAAAGGATGCACAAAATCCCACTGCAACCACTGCACCCTCAACACCTTCTATCCAACAAAAGCATATTGAAAAAATTATTTCTTCACCTACGATGGTTCCTACACAATTCACCATCAATCTGAGAGACAATAGGTAGGTGAGATAGATTCAACCCCACCAACAACAAGTTCATGAAAACCTTCCATAGACCAAGTAGCGCAACTTCTCCAATAAGGCACGCAACTCACCAAGATTCATATTCAGAAAATGCTTTTCCCTCTTCCCTGGGAACTCAACGCAATGGATACCATTTCTTTCCTAACGGGGGGAGGATTGATCCAGGTGGATATTGGTGGCCACCCACATGTTCCAAATTCCAATTGGCTCATCTTGACAGCCTTTAGTTCAACACGTTTCTCTATAATGGGGACATTTCTTTGTAATTGTGGGTTCTTCACTTACGACGCTTTCTTGAATCCGTACATAACATCCAGGTGGATATTGGTGGCTACCCACCTATTCCAACTGGATTATTTTGGAATTTTTCATGTCAGTACATATTTGTGTACTTCCATGGCCATTTTGGGGCTCTAAAACGTATTTTCTTGGATTTCCATAACCAAACTATAGATAGCATCATATTTTGACGACATAATGTGTATTTCTAAAAAATACATTTCCAACGGGCTATCACACACCTAAAACAGAGATCGTATGCAAAAATTACAACCCCGAGAAGTTAATGTACTAACTTACCCCAACGGGGCCCACATGAATTTTGGCACGTCATCTCCTAGGGTTAGGTTTTTGGATGTATAGGGTTTTTATATTCATGTTTATCATAAAAGGCCTTCAGAGCCTCATTGTAATCATCTTCTTGTGAATGAGCGTAACCGTCACATCTCTTCTCATAGATAAAGCTGCCACCATTCTAGAGAGTCTTTTACTCTATATTTTTACAATCTCTGTACATTTCTTTCATTAATAGAAATCATGTACTGTTGTATTTATCTGTTTCTGAATTTTTTTATGTGTATTTCATTGTAATATCTCTTCTTTCATTTCGTTCCAAAAATAATATGGATCACATCCAGGCCTCGGGCTTTGTCCAGATGGAATTGATTGATTTCTTTTAGGATTTCTTTTTATTCAATTTGTTGATTGATCTTGTGATTATCTTCTTCAAAGATTTTGATTGGATAGTGAGTGAGGAGCGAGTCACTTAAATATTCATCTGAGTTTCTCTCTGAAGTGTACATCTTGGATAAGTACCTTGTGGTTTGTTTCTTTATTTGGTCAAACTCTTTTATAATATCTCCCCTCTGATTTTTTATTTTTGAGATTTGATTTCCCCACTGTCTTTCCTTTGTTTGTCTTTGAAAGAAATAAGTATTTGGATCTTCTGCTTGCAACCATAGACTTTTGGATTTTAATATCCAAGTGATTTATTCTTCTTTTAGAGCTTGGATGTACTCTTTGTGTGCCTTTTTTTCAGACATTATTTGGCTTTGTTGGAATTCTTTTGTCTACATATCCCCTTGAAAATTTTCTAGTTGTATCGGTTTTTCCATGACCTTGAGTTGGAGCGGTCTCAACGAAAGCTTTTCCCAAGATTTGAGAGTCTCTTTGACCAGGTTCAATTTATGCTCCCAAATGAAAATAGGGGATCCAGTGATCCATTGGTTCCAGAATCACGACATAGTGGGGAAGAAATCTAGGAGATCCATCCACAAGGGGTTAAATCTGAAAGGAATGGGCCCTGAATTTTTCTGTGTTTCAAAAACCAACAAGATAGGGAGGTGATCTGAGCCTGAGCAAGGGAGGATCATTGAAGAGGCTAAATATGGAAGTGAAATAAAGGAGATACTTATTAGAAAACGGTTGATCCTGGTAGCAATGTGGCTTGGCCCTGCTCTTCTATTGTTCCATGTATATTGTCCTTTGGAAGGGGGACCATCTAACAGATCTAGATCTAAGATAAGATCATCCATATTTTCCCTGTATTGATCTCTCACTATGGATCCTCCTTGTTTTTATTTTATGACTCTTGTAGTATTAAAATCCCCTGCTGTAATTAGATTTTGGGGGTGATTTTCATTTGCTAGATCTAGGAGGGATCCCCAACACTAAGCTTTTTACAAGTAATTATTTGGCATATAAACATTGATAATTGTGTAGATATTACCTATGGATTTCCTAGAGAGAGAAAGCATCGTCTAGAATTGAGATTGCAAATGATCCTCTAGGTTGAATTCTTTTGTGTTCCATATTGTACAGAGCCCTCCTAAACTACCCCTTGAGCTACTTTCTTTTCCTTCTCTTTTTTTCCATTTTTTTTGCATTTCTTGGAGGGTTTCTTGATCCCTCATTTTTGTCTCCTAGAGTAGAAGAATTGAAGGGTTTTCTACTCTTAAGAGCTTTCTTACTTTTTTTTCCCCTACTCCCTAAACCTCTACAATTCCAGAAGACAACTTTCACCATTTACCAGTGTTCCCCCTGCCCCCCCCCTTTAGAGGGTTGTGAAGTTGCTCCCTTGTGATGGGTTACATTATTTTTACCTGATTTTCTCTCTTTCCTTGGTGCTTCCTCTAGAGTTTTTTGGATGCCTAATTCCTTCTCTCGATTTGTTGTCGATTCCCTTTTGTTTCTGTTAGATTTTCTTCCTGCTTTTTTTGTTGTGGTTGGCTGGGTGACCTATAAGTCCGAGTCACTTTCATAGTTTTCCTATTGGTCTTCCTCAAAGAGAACATGAATCTCTGGGAGGGGATTCGATATAGATTTAACTGTATCATCCCTGCTTGAAATCATAATTGATTTCTCTTTTCCTTTTCTATTTTCTTTTTGTCTCCTTTCTTCATTTCCTTCCTAATGATCCCTATGAGCTTCAGTATTTTCTTCTAGATTTGGGATCCCAGTGAACTGATTATGGATGGATTCTTCTTTCTCGGGGGAGCTTGAGGATCGATCTCACAGAACTATGGATTTTTGTCCCTGGCCTTGGGGGGGATTCAAAGAGGCATACTTCCCATTAGTTTTTTTCCTTTTCAGTTATTTCCATTGGACTTGGTTCGATTCTTGCGACTGCAATTCTTTGTCTTGTGGGAAGATTTTTACAAAGTGACCATATTCATGGCATGATTTGCATTTGAATGGGATTTGTTCATATTCAACCTATTGTATATAATACCAGTTGTCCAAGGTTAGTTGAATCACCTCTGGTAGTCCTTTTTCTAGATCCACTTCCACACAAAGTATAGCATAAGATTGAATCCCTTCTCATGGTTCAACATGATCGATATATTTTCCCAGAGAGTTTCCTATGTTTTTTAGGGTTTCATCATTCCAACAATGTAAAGGGAGAAAGGGTTGTCTATTCTTGATAGGGATTGTTGATGGTATGTCATTTTATGGACTGAAATAAAGATTCCATTTGTTGAGGTACATTCCTATTTCTCCCATGAAATACAGACCACTGTGAAAGATTAAATCCCTATCTTCTTTTTTTTCAAAAAGGAAAGAAAAGAAACCCTTACCACAAAAAGTTGCATACATTTGTCCCTGGATCATTTTCCTCCAGTTTAGATCTAGCCAATGGTGCATGGATTTGGGAGAGGGTCAAAGACCATTGAACTACCCTATCAACTTGTTTTCTACCATTTTGAGCACTAAGGGGCGAGCCGAAGAGGGGTGGACGACCACTTTTGGAATCTCATCCATTTGTTTTACAAATCTTGATGGGGCAGACTTGAGAGACTTGCGTAGGAGGAGATCATATATTAGATATCCATAATATACAAAGGCAGAGAGTCTAGCCGCCCCCCCCCCCCTCATAGGGGGCCATGAAAGCGATTGGAGCCGAGATGAAGCAAACCCTAGACCATAATTGTGGTCGTCGTAGCAATGATATCCTAGTGTTAATTTGTAGCTTATTTTTTGGAGGTCGCTTTTACATAAAAAGGATTGTCCAATTAATACTTAGTTTAGCATTGTTGTGGCCAACAATTTTCAAAGGTTGTTTTAAATGGGTGAAGAAATGTGAACAAATCTAGAAATATGGTACCAAGCCAAAAATTAGAGACTATAATTAATTACATAGGATCCCCTCGGTGGAGCCTTTTGAACAACTGGGAATATATTTTAGCATATCTTTTGTGCCTACCAAGAAGACACAATTCAATATGTGATTGTGGCCATGGATTTGTTCATAAAGTGGAAAGAGGATATGGTTTTCATGGTAACAACATCACGAGAAACTTTAAAGTTCTTGTTTGAAGATGTACTTTGCGGGTATGAATTTCCAATACATATCACTTCCAATCAATGTACTCCTTTCACTACAAATACCATTACAAGTTTAATGGAATTTTCCAAGTATGGATAATAAGTGTATCCCATAGTCCCTTCAAAAAATGGCTTAGCCAAAAGTAAAAAAATGTTTTGATATCTATACGAACAAAATTCATTATTTAAACGATTAGATTGGGTTGACCTCTTACAAAGAGGCTCTCTATGCATATCAAACATCATGGAAGAATTGATTAGGAAAACACCCTTCCATTTGAGTTTCGAGAAATAAGTAATCATGTCAATAGATTTTTGGGTACTGTCTCTATAAATAATAGTCATGGAAAGGTTGTAAACTAATTAATCTATAAAGGTTGATTGAATGAGCTCAAGTAGAAATTTATGAAATATGGCTTTTAATGCAAAACATAAATTTCACCTCTTAACTAGTGTCTTCTCATATCTTAACCCTGTGAATTTTCATTCTTAGGGTTTTTATGAAATATGATAAAAGCAATTGCAATATGAGACAATATTTCAACTCTTAATAAACCGAATCCACTACACAATTCAAGAGAAAAGATATCAAAGTGTGCCAATAAGTTTCAACCCTATAGGGAAATTTTATCATGTATACAATAGATCTAGAAATCACTTATGGAAGTTATAAATACATCAACAAATTTACCATATATTCTTCATTATAAATTTTCAATCACTTAGCAAATTTAGTATTAATTTATGTTAAATCAACAAGACATAGAAAGTGCTCGAAATTACAAAACCATGTAGAAATAGATGGGTGGAAATCAAATATGCAATTACACAAGTATTGGATAGTTGGAAACTTCATTGATATGCATAAATATGAATTTCAAATACATACCATAGTTGTATATCAAGTCTAGTACATTATCTTCTAGCTCTTGAAAACCCTAGCTTACACCATGGAGTTCCAACAAGCATGCATCACACAAGCATCTCTTTGAAGGAAATGTCTCATGTTCTTCTTCTCTTCAACAAGTACAACCTAGGGTTTTATCTCAAAACTATAATCTCCAAGTATCCAATGGATGATACTCTAACCATAGTATTTAATATGCTCCAAGAATCTCTAAGAAACATTAGTGACTCCAATACAAGAGAGATAAATTATTGTTTATCTAAGAGACTTTTTTTTATGGTTTTAAGGTCAACCTCTCGAAGATATGAATCCCCCTGCATTTTTATAGAGGTGGTACTCCTCTTGTTCTTATAAATTCCAAGAAAATAAAATGAAACAAAACAAAATCTAAGAACGACCAAACTTTGTACTTACATTAACATTCAAGGAAAACAACACTTGATATTTGGGACCAGGTGTTTTAAAAGAAACTCATATATATACTATTTACAACGTGGATAGATTAATATGCATACATAATATATACAACTGATATATCCATCACAACATTCATAATAGCATTTAACAATACCACAAATATAGAGAATGAAAATTGGTCTGCAAATAAAAGATAACTTTAAATTATCATTCCATAAAACACCAAAAATATTATGACAGATAAAACATTGGGTAACTCAAGATTCAGATCAAAGTCTTTGAGAATACAATAATGTAATATCCCAAGTAGCTCTCTTGGAGTCTCAAAAATAATAATGAGTCTTTAAATACAATGGTAAATGTCTTTAAAGAAAATCAAATGTATTTTCCCTTTGAAGAGGACTGAGATTGGGATCCCGCAGACCATAAAACAAAAAGACCTGGAATATAAGAGAAGGAAAACCAAGAATTATCCTAAATCCCACATAATACCGAGAAGACAAAGGAAATATGATAAATGCTTGTAGAATAAATGGTTAAAATAAAAATTGAAAGGGTATAGTTAATGTTTGACTCACTGTGATGGAAAAATATTGTCCCCTTCACTTTCTTGTAGTTGGCTCCTTTATAGGTACATGTTGTGGTTGAGGTGGCATAACTGCTCTAACTGTTCTTGAAGTAGTTAGGGTTTTACTTTATACAACTTTTCGTAATTCCTTTTGGAGTAAACCATTTTTAATCAATTCTTTATTGAAGTCTCATTAATGACTTATGTCATTGAAATTCATGCCTCCAAGTAGGGCCTGCTTTTTCCTTTAATAATCTTTATTTTCAAATTTTCAAATTGACTTCCTTTAACAAAAGTGGACTTTGTTTTAATTTTTTGAGTAAGATATTTTCCCTTTCATCCATGGGGAACATTTCATATGCAATCTTCATCATATCATATTTCCAATGAGTTCTCCTGGGCGTGATTCAAAATTATGAATCTCAAGATATGACCTTGGGAAGTTGAGGTTCCAAGAAGATCTATCATCAAACCATGAAAAAATAGTTGAATGTTATTTCAATTTTTTTGGAGGGTTATGGACAATTTATCCTCTTGAAACATTTTCCATCATCTTACTCATCAAATTAAATTTCCAACAAGGTAAAGTTTTCCCCAAACGGACACGCGGATCTTGAGTTATGGCTTCCATTAATTCGTCGATCAACAATCGTTCATCTAACTCACAGGTTAATCTTAGCCCTTGATCTAATTTCTTCCACTCCATTAAAATTTTGACTTTTCCCTTTAAACTGATATCCCACATGCATTGAAATCAATATTTTTTAAGTTTTTATATTGAAAATTTTACCATAGTACTCACGTGGAACAAAGAAGACTATAGACTTTGGTGTAGCTTTCGTGCCTTAGGAGAATTTCATGAATTAATAAAATTTTGATGACCCAATGAGCATCTAGTCATAGCCAAATCATAACCCAATTAGTTCCCATGTCATTATGGTATTGGTCCACCTCACTGCCACATGTCATTTGAGGATATGTCCATGTCACCACCACATGCCCCAGTATGGTAGGTCCATGAAAAGGGGGAACAAACTTAGGATAGGAAATAATATTAAAAAATTAAATGTATAGTTTGTGGAGTTACGGGAATGCGGAGTTAAAGGAAGTAGGTGAGAGGATATAAAATGGTAAATATGACTAAGTATGAGGTCAAAAGGGGGAATGGAGAGTGCATATTAGTCAATGCATAGGAAATAATATTAAAAAATTAAATAACTTAGGATAGGAAATAATATTAAAAAATTAAATGTGTGGTTTGTGGAGTTACATGAATGCAAAGTTAAAGGAGGTAGGTGAGAGGATAGAAAATGGTAAATATGACTAAGTATGAGGTCAAAAGGTGGAATGGAGAGTGCATATTACTCAATGCGTAGGTGTGGATGTGCGAACCTACAAACATGGATATGAGGAAGAGTAAGGAGGTCCAATATGAAACGAGAAATATGGCTAAGTATGAAAAGAAGTGAAAAGTGAATGCGGACCTACAAACTTTTAGACCTAGAGACCCAAGAAAGAGTTGAGGGATGGTATGTAGCTCTGCATATGTATTTCTTGAAAGAGTTGAGGGATGGTATGTAGATCCACATCTGTATTTCTTGAATTTGGCAAGTATTGGAAGAGTAAAATATGGTACCTGATCAGTATCCATGTCACTATGGTATTGGTCCACCTCACTACCACATGTCATTTGAGGATATGTCCATGTCACCACCACATTACCCAGTATGGTAGGTCCATGAAAAGGGGAAATAAACTTAGGATAGGAAATAATATTAAAAAATTAAATGTATGGTTTGTTGAGTTACGGGAATACAGAGGTAAAGGAGGTAGGTGAGAGGATAGAAAATGATAAAGAAGACTAAGTATGAGGTGAAAAGGGGGAATAGAGGGTGCATATTAATCACCGTAGAGGTGTGGATGTGTGGACATACAAACATGGATATGAGGAAGAGTAAGGAGGTCTGATTCGAAATGATAAATATGTCTAAGTATGAAAAGAAGTGAAAAGTGAAAAGTGAATGCAGACATGCAGACTTGCAACCTAGAGACCTAAGAAAGAGTTGAGGGATGGTATGTAGCTTTGCATATGTATTTATTGAAAGACTTGAGGGATGGTATGTATCTCCACATCCATATTTCTTGAATTTGGCAAGTATTGGAAGAGTAAAATATGGTACCTGAAAATAAGAAAATGGAAATTACATATGAAATCTGAGAAAAAAAACATGGAAAAATGGAAAAAAAAAATGTAAATGAATTACAAGAATGAACTAGAAAACAAAAATGAATTATGGGAAAATGGAAATGAATTATGGAAATGAACATAGAAATTGTGAAAATATAGAAAATGGAAAATGGAAATAGGAAAAGTAAAATGGTAAATGGAAAATGAAAATGAATTATGGAAATAATGTGGAAATGAATTATGAAAATGACTAAGTGGTGGGTATTATGAAAATGAACTAAATGGATAAGGAAAATGAAAATAGGATAAGTATGGAAATGGGTTAAGTATGGAGAATAGTGAGGAGGGAGAGTAGAGTGGAAAGAAGGAAAAATGGATAAGTATGGGACAAGGCCATTATGCAAGTCACAAAAGTGAGAGGGTCATTCTATAGAACGCGAGACTGTAGACCTGCGGACCTAGAGATGTATGGAGAAAGGGTGAGGATGTCTGCACCAAAACAATAAGTATGACTAAGGTAAATGGGGTGAGTGATCTCAAAAATAAAATGAAACTAAGTGTGGTTCCAAGAATCTAATTGAGGTTCCAAGAAAATCTTAGTTCCGATAAAAATTAACTATGTTGCACATGGAAAAAGTACTCTTCGGGTGATCAGACAAAAATCTGGATATCTTAAGCATACAAATTCATATTTTGAATCCAAAAAATGCATGATGAAACTGATACTAAGGGCTACACAATGAGCTAATAATTTTTCAAAATTTCTTTCTTCTGATATGCATTTTTTATTTTATTATTATTCCAAGAGTGGGAAATCTAGGTGATCAAATGTTTTGATCTACAAGTACAAATTAAGAATTAAGAGAGAGAGAGAGAGAGAGAGAGAGAGAGAGAGAGAGAGAGAGAGAGAGAGAGAGAGAGAGAGTAGTGTAGTCCTCATAGTTACATATCCAACAAAAGAGTGATAAAGAATGAATGAATATAAATACCATCATCTCCAATATATTTTTCACAAGAGTAAACCCTAGTAACTCACAAAGCACTGAACAAATATATCCCATTTTCCTTTTGTTGGAGCCGCCTTTGTTTTTTAGCCTTTTTTAAAATTTTATATCTTAATGCTTGAAATCGAAAGCTGGTTTTGGTATTTTCCTTTATTTTCCCCAAAATCTCAGAAGTCTCATCACGCAAGAAACGACGATTATCATACTCTTAAGGCAAGATTTATTTTTTTAATCGTTTAAACGAGTCTCTCCTTTTTTACCTCGGGATGTCGCATGTCGGAAGTTATAGATCACATAGTTTACATGTCCCAAGGGGAGAAACGGCGAAATAGTTTTAAAACGTTTACCCAGATCAGTACCGAGAGTAAAGATACTCTAAACCACAATTAAGCATCATCGAGATTTCGTGTCTCGGCGTTTGCTAGCTCCAAAAGTCTTATCGTCATAACCCCGATAGCCGAAACCACAAGATTCTTGTTTTAGTAACCCAGATTAATGTTAAAGGTAAAAAGCTTAGTCGCGATTAAGCTCTGTCGGGAATTCGCAACTTGGCATGTTTTCCCTCAAAATCTATACCTTCGAAACCCTGAGTCGCGAAGTCGCGATATAAATAAAAATGTAATTAATTAAACACTTAATCCTGGTTACGTTTTTTATTAACCAAAGATGATTTTCATAATATCGGGTTTTAGAGGTTTAAAGGGTTAAAATGAAAACTCTCGATGAGGCGAATGCCGAAATATTAATTAACATTTAAAAAGGCCTGATTAATTAAGCTAAGCCAACATTTCCAGTGTTTTAATACGAAAATTAATATGCACAGTCTACGAGGCAATTTTAAACTTTCCTTGCGCCAACTTGCATTACGAACTATCAAATCTATGACATTAATTGGAAATGAGGCAAATCGACAAGTAAGGATTTGGTTTTTATTGCTAAATTCATATTTAAGAACTATTTGACTATTCTGTTCCTAAGGACGACCTAGTTTTAAATGGTCGAAGACATGGATCTTTTATTTGTTGTCACAAATTTCATTTCTATTCTACGCAGAGAAAACTTTTCTCGAACAAGCTAATTTCTGTATGTATACATATTTTTATCGCATGAGAGCTAAAGTAGAATCCCTTGCCATGCCCCTGTGAAAAGAATCTAAAGCCACTGTTGAGGTTTCAGGACAAGGTTCAGACAACGTTTCTGATACTTCACCTTGAAGTGTCGACTCTGTCAGGACTTGGTCATATATTTCTGAGGTTCTACAGTCCAAATTGGTAGATGGTTCAGATGATTCTAGTGGCAATGAAAAAGACGACCTGATCACCAAATATAAGACCGTTGTCCAGGCTGAAATGCTCAAAGTAGCAGCTAGGCCATGTCTGCTCCCTTACTACGATATGGTTCGGTGGGCATTAGACCATGTAGATATACCAACCAGAACCATCGTCAATGAGCAGAGGGTCACCATTGGGACTTTCACACCCGAACAATTGCAGACTATGTACAAGTTTCCAACTATGTCAGACTTTACATACAATGCCGAATTCCTGGAGAATTTTAAAGAGAAGGAATGTGTGCAATACGAAAAGAGTATGTCCGGTTTAATCAAAGATTGGGTTTCACACCTTGCGAAGTTCAGGGTGGACAATAATGGTATATATTCAATATCTTCTCTGGAACCATAGTTCAAATATGTAGCTATGATGACCTGCAGATTATATGGGAGAGAGGACACCACACATTTTTTCCTTTAGTGGGTGCCTCTAATTCATACAGTTACCGAAGGATGTTCCTTCGACTGGGACAAACTACTATCTGATAGTTTGACCAGTCGAGTTACAGAGTATCGAGCGCAGAGGGAGAGCGGAAAGATCACTTCATTCTTTATGTCCGCGTATATCATGGACGTCATGTGTTTTCTGATGCCTTTTACCTTAATGAGTTGGAGCTGGACTCCATCGGAGGCTGAGCCCATCCACGTCTACCATTCAAAGCTGTGGGAAAACAAAGCTTCAGATTTTGTGTATGAAATCTTTAACTAGGTAATGGTACTGCTGCATGTCACTATCTTCAGCCACCCGCCACCCTCCACCCAGGATCTCAGACAATATCATGGTAAATCTGAGCAGTATAGCTGACTGGTACGTGGAAGCAGAATTTTCATATCTCATGGTTTTCGACGCTTATGTTCCTCCGCATGCCTTACCATTATTCATACCAGATAAGCTGGCTTGTCGTGAGATTGTCAGGCAAACCGTAATCGGTGGCATAAGAAAGGAACTTAAGGGATATTCTAAGAAGGTATGGCCACCTTTTCCTATTCATTTAAATTCCTATTCTTTGTTAGATTTCGGGCATGCTAAAGCTGAGGCAGCGGCCCTGGAAGACCTGAAATTGGTTCATGTCAAATTCAAAAAGCATGATCCACATAGGGTCGTAAGAAATCACTTAGCCAGTTGCGGGATTAAAAGGTTCGAGCATGAAAATTCACCCTCGGATGACATTTTTCGAGGCACGAGATCTTATGCCGAGGTTTTAGCTTGGATACAAGCCCTGGCGCCCGAAGAGAGGGCCGATGTTTTAAAATTCCAAGAACATCGGCGGAGTTGTCTTCCCGCAGAATTGCAGGGTTAGAATCCAATAATAGTAGAGGTGCAGCAAAAAGAAGCTGAAGGCTCGAAAGATTCAACACCCAGACAAGAAGAACACCAGGATAGGGAAGAGAAAACTGGGAGCCCGAAACCAGAAACGAAAACTCCCAATCTGTCGAAAAAGCTGACTCCAGTGGCCACTCCAGGCCAATTATCTAAGCAAATCGGAAATCCCATCACATCCATTACTCCCTTACAGTCAACTAAAGGGAACATAGACGTAGGGTGGATTTTCAATGAAGAATTGATACCTATAAGGATGGAAGAGCTCCCTCCAAATGAGTTCTTTTTTGATAAAAAGAGAAAATCTATGGTAAAAAGAGAATTCTATCAAGAAGCAGGATCAACGGCCAAAACATTTAAGGTGTTGACCGATGGGAAAGATAAGAAGAAAGAAGAGTTTGTGATAGAAATAGCTGGAACATTAGGGGCGTTTGCTACGACAAACCAATTTTCAGTCGGGGTTTTGAAAAATCAGCTGAAGCAAAAAAATCGCCTTATCAAAACCTTAGAAGCCAAACTAGCCACAATAGAGGAACTTGGAAAGGACCAAGCGAACACAGGAATAAAACAAGTAAGAATGGCCGATAAAAAGGAAATCGATATGCTCAAAACTAAGCTCGAACAAGTAGAGCTGGTAGCTCAGACCAGTCAAATACAGGTAGGCCAACAAAGAGACTTGATAGGGAAGCTACATGTTAGATTAGAGTTCGCCGAAAGCCAAGTTATAAATATCGGGATATTCCAGTCCCAGGCTATGGAGATTCAGAGAAGAGTTTCTGTAGCCCAACGAAGTTTACTTGCCAAGGTAGAGACAATTCGAGACAACTGCTTACTTGTTGATCAAGTATTGGAAAACTTATCTATTAGAGAGAGATAAGCTAGAGCGGCTCGGGTCGCATTTCAAGACGTTGTAATAGCTACAATAAACAGGGAATCGGGAAATAGTTCCAGGTTTTCCACTTCGGAACAAAACCGAGGTAGTATTTTGTTGAAAGAATGGGAACGCAACATATCAGAAGGCAAAATGCAAGCCAAGAGGGTAAGGAAATCCTATGAAGAGGCCTTCGGTTCTATAGATGGAAATCTATTAGCCATTGATAGTGAGAGCAATGTTGAGACACTGAGCCAAATGAATATAGCGAAACTCTTTCTTGATATAAATGAGAAAGAAGAAAGAGATTCGGCCGAAGTCTCACAAGTAACTCTAGCA
>ML783162.1:1956318-2007477 GCA_009831015.1 Picea engelmannii | reverse complement strand
GACTCTGTCAGGACTTGGTCATATATTTCTGAGGTTCTACAGTCCAAATTGGTAGATGGTTCAGATGATTCTAGTGGCAATGAAAAAGACGACCTGATCACCAAATATAAGACCGTTGTCCAGGCTGAAATGCTCAAAGTAGCGGCTAGGCCATGTCTTCTCCCTTACTACGATATGGTCCGGTGGGCATTAGACCATGTAGATATACCAACCAGAACCATCATCAATGAGCAGAGGGTCACCATTGGGACTTTCACACCCGAACAATTGCAGACTATGTACAAGTTTCCAACTATGTCAGACTTTACATACAATGCCGAATTCCTGGAGAATTTTAAAGAGAAGGAATGTGTGCAATACGACAAGAGTATGTCCGGTTTAATCAAAGATTGGGTTTCACACCTTGCGAAGTTCAGGGTGGACAGTAATGGTATATATTCAATATCTTCTCTGGAACCACAGTTCAAATATGTAGCTATGATGACCTGCATATTATATGGGAGAGAGGACACCCCACATTTTTTCCTTTAGTGGGTGCCTCTAATTCATACAGTTACCGAAGGATGTTCCTTCGACTGGGCCAAACTACTATCTGATAGTTTGACCAGTCGAGTTACAGAGTATCGAGCGCAGAGGGAGAGCGGAAAGATCACTTCATTCTTTATGTCCGCGTATATCATGGACGTCATGTGTTTTCTGATGCCTTTTCCCTTAATGAGTTGGAGCTGGACTCCATCGGAGGCTGAGCCCATCCACGTCTACCATTCAAAGATGTGGGAAAACAAAGCTTCAGATTTTGTGTATGAAATCTTTAACTAGGTAATGGTACTGCTGCATGTCACTATCTTCAGCCACCCGCCACCCTCCACCCAGGATCTCAGACAATATCATGGTAAATATGAGCAGTATAGCTGACTGGTACGTGGAAGAAGAATTTTCATATCTCATGGTTTTCGACGCTTATGTTCCTCCGCATGCCTTACCATTATTCATACCAGATAAGCTGGCTTGTCGTGAGATTGTCAGGCAAACTGTAATCGGTGGCATAAGAAAGGAACTTAAGGGATATTCTAAGAAGGTATGGCCACCTTTTCCTATTCATTTAAATTCCTATTCTTTGTTAGATTTCGTGCATGCTAAAGCTGAGGCAGCGGCCCTGGAAGACCTGAAATTGGTTCATGTCAAATTCAAAAAGCACGATCCACATAGGGTCGTAAGAAATCACTTAGCCAGTTGCGGGATTAAAAGGTTCGAGCATGAAAATTCACCCTCGGATGACATTTTTCGAGGCACGAGATCTTATGCCGAGGTTTTAGCTTGGATACAAGCCCTGGTGCCCGAAGAGAGGGCCGATGTTTTAAAATTCCAAGAACATCAGCGGAGTTGTCTTCCCCCAGAATTGCAGGGTGAGAATCCAATAATAGTAGAGATGCAGCAAAAAGAAGCCGAAGGCTCGAAATATTCAACACCCAGACAAGAAGAACACCAGGATAGGGAAGAGAAAACTGGGAGCCTGAAACCAGAAATGAAAACTCCCAATCTGTCGAAAAAGCCGACTCCAGTGGCCACTCCAGGCCAATTAGCTAAGCAAATCGGAAATCCCATCACATCCATTACTCCCTTACAGTCAACTAAAGGGAACATAGACGCAGGGTGGATTTTCAATGAAGAATTGATACCTATAAGGATGGAAGAGCTCCCTCCAAATGAGTTCTTTTTTGATAAAAAGAGAAAAGCTATGGTAAAAAGAGAATTCTATCAAGAAGCAGGATCAACGGCCAAAACATTTAAGGTGTTGACCGATGGGAAAGATAAGAAGAAAGAAGAGTTTGTGATAGAAATAGCTGGAACATTAGGGGCGTTTGCTACGACAAACCAATTTTCAGTCGGGGTTTTGAAAAATCAGCTGAAGCAAAAAAATCGCCTTATCAAAACCTTAGAAGCCAAACTAGCCACAATAGAGGAACTTGGAAAGGACCAAGCGAACACAGGAATAAAACAAGTAAGAATGGCCGATAAAAAGGAAATCGATATGCTCAAAACTAAGCTCGAACAAGTAGAGCTGGTAGCTCAGACCAGTCAAATACAGGTAGGCCAACAAAGAGACTTGATAGGGAAGCTACATGTTAGATTAGAGTTCGCCGAAAGCCAAGTTATAAATATCGGGATATTCCAGTCCCAGGCTATGGAGATTCAGAGAAGAGTTTCTGTAGCCCAACGAAGTTTACTTGCCAAGGTAGAGACAATTCGAGACAACTGCTTACTTGTTGATCAAGTATTGGAAAACTTATCTATTAGAGAGAGATAAGCTAGAGCGGCTCGGGTCGCATTTCAAGACGTTGTAATAGCTACAATAAACAGGGAATCGGGAAATAGTTCCAGGTTTTCCACTTCGGAACAAAACCGAGGTAGTATTTTGTTGAAAGAATGGGAACGCAACATATCAGAAGGCAAAATGCAAGCCAAGAGGGTAAGGAAATCCTATGAAGAGGCCTTCGGTTCTATAGATGGAAATCTATTAGCCATTGATAGTGAGAGCAATGTTGAGACACTGAGCCAAATGAATATAGCGAAACTCTTTCTTGATATAAATGAGAAAGAAGAAAGAGATTCGGCCGAAGTCTCACAAGTAACTCTAGCARACATAGTTCAAATAGATAAATGGATTATTAAACCAAGTGTGCGATTGTGCACTATCGACACCCTAGACCGACAGATGGAAGAAAGGTTACCACAATTAGTCAGAGATTGTTATATTTTTTAGGCCAATTGTCARGCGGAACCTTCTAAGTTGATATCTTGGCTGGTGGAAAAATGTGTCACTTGTACCGAGCATGCAAAGGGGCAGGCTTCTGGTACCAAATAAAGACAGAGATAAAGAAATGAAACGATTGATATCCTTCTTGTTGTAACTGAAAATCCTGGAACGATTAAGATTCCATCATATGTAAATCTGTATAAATATACAATATAAGGAAGGAACAGGGGCTGGACCTTTTTGGGTCGATTGTAATAGAGATTTTCTCCCTTGAGAGTTAATACAAAGCAAATCTGAAGATTCTCGATTCCGTCATGACTGTGTTATGAGTTTGTTTCCTTGTATTTCATATTTAATTTCATTTCATATATGTATCTAATGAATGTTTCGCTATAACTTAGTACAACCTCTACTATAGTGAATTAATTTTAGTTTTCTATATTGTTTACCGTTTTTCCTCTGTACCGGCTATCAAYAGGTATAAGACCAATGAACACTTTAGATTTCTATATATACTTTATGCTTCATYAGGTTATTTATTTATCTTTTTCTTCCTCTGTTTACAAGTGAGATTCTCCCTTGATAGAAGCCTTACATGATAGACAACTTAATGTTTTCTTACACCTCATACACATTTATTAAAATATAACTCAGTTACAGGAAAGGGCCTTTGGTTTGCACCCTATTTTCACTACCAGAACTGAAATCGAGACAACATCTAAAAAGTTTTGAGATTTTCTTATCATTATGTTCCTCTATGACTGTCCCTGTGACAAGACAACCTAATTTTGAACCCGGACTACCAGATCAAACACATATTGCCTTGAATCTTTTTGATGCTATTATTAAAACAACCACTACCTAGGTAGAACTTGAACATTCGTGGGCAACGATTGAAAGGGACATAAACATCCAGGAACAGTTGGACGCTAGACAACAACCTAGAAATCAGCCCTAGCTTCCCTTGCTGAAGGTTGACATTTATTCCTTCTCTACCCCTTACTCACTTTCAGATGCCTAGACACTATACTTCTAAGCCTTAAGTACAGTCTCTGGAACAACACCTTTCACAAATTCTTCTAGGTTTTTCTCATGAACCCTTTAGAATCACTCAAAAAAGACAAGAAAAAGGAGAAGATTACAATCATGATGATGAAATGACTCTCTCATTCCTCTCCATATATATGCGAGGTAAGGGAGGCTGAGAATACATATGTGGTACTAGGTCTTTACAAGCAACCTACAAAGGCATAAGTAGTCTCACACATGTGGAGCACTACACTCCAAGGGTACACATGTAAATATCCAAGGTGATGTCAACCATAATAAAGGATCTAAAAGTAAGGGAGCTCCATGAGGTGTTTCCAACTCTCCTCCTATAATCCGCCAATGAATCCAATGAACCTCATAAGCCATGTACGCCACTAGGTCCACTCCCCCTGCATGAACATTGTCTTCATCCAAGCATCCCCAATTCAACTCTAGGCATATATGAAAGAATACAAGATACCCCATGCTATCTGTGGCCCAATTCCCTCATCTAGGATGTGAAATGATCCTCCTCCAATGAAATTCAATCTTCAATAAAGTAAACATCTCCATGTGGATAACATGTATAATTTCATCATTTTTCTTGGATATCTCCAATGCCTTGGGGAAGGATATCATGAAAGCACCTAACTAAGGTCAATAAACCACTAAGTAAGGCACATCCAATGTGAAAAACCATCACAAACAATCTTCCATGTGAAAATCCAGCATGGACCATCGAGGGGATGATCATACACCATATACCTTGAATCTCATGAGCACCCATAAACATGGTGTAAACATTTTTAGAGTAACCCCAAAAGATAACACTCCACATTTATGAAGAATGTTTTTTCACAAACACCTATCACCTCCCTCTGCAACTCCACCAAATATATGACCTACAAATGTGAACATGCAATAGTCTTTGACTTAACCAATTTCTTTTGGAAAGGAACTATCACCCATGATATGCCAATAACTCGATCCTCCAAACAATACTAACCACATATGAGTATAAAGGAACATAACCTTGGATCATAAGAAACTTACCAAGTTCCATCATCCCTCAATTCAAACAAAATCAATGAACATTACATCATGAGTTGTCCAATACATCCTACAAGGATAATCACATCTCCATATAATACCAAGAAAACTAGATCACATATATCAAAGTAAATATATTGACATGCTTTATGGAATGGTAGTGGAAATATTTAAATACTTCATCCATAAATAATTGGAAATGGATCTTGATGATTTATGGGCAATGGGGACCTTGAATTAAAAGAGAGAGGAGACTTACCCAATGTTAGTTTGTTTAAAGTACGAGTTGTATTAGGTTACTTAGAAAAAATCTTTTTTTTTCAACAATAGCGATAGACAGTAGAAAGAATGAACAAAGCTCAAAGGAAAATCCTCATTCAAAAAGAATTGATATTTAAAGTCTTAGTAGGTACCTTATAAATTATCCAAATGGATGGCATAATGAGATGGTGTATACCACTATTGAAACAAAGAAACCGGTAAATAAATAAGTAAAGGAATCCTAGATGAGAATTGTTGGAGGTTTTTTTTACCCGAAAAGGATTGTCTGATTAACACTTCATTTAGTATTGTTGTGGCCAACGATTTTGAAAGACTATTTTGAAGGGGTGAAGAACTTTGAACAATTCTATAAAGTTGGTACCAAGCCACAAATCATAGACTATAATGAATTACATAGGATCACCTCAGTGGAACCTTTTGAACAATGGGGAATAGATTTTAGCAGACCTTTCATGCTTAGAAAGAAGACACAATTCAATATATGATTGTGGCCATGGATTTGGTCATAAAGTAGGAAGATTTTATGGTTGTCATGGTAGCAACCTCACAAGAAACTACAAATTTCTTGTTTGAACATGTAATTTTCAAGTTTGAATTTCTAATACATATCACTTCTAGTCAAGGTAATCCTTTTACTACAAATACCATTGCAATTTTAATGGATTTTTCCAAGTTATGCATAATAAATATATCTCATGTTCCCTACAAAAAATGCCCTAGAAGAAAGTACAAAAATGTTTATATATATATACTAACAAAATTTATAATTTAAAACTATTGGATTGGGTTGACCACTTTGAAAGAGGCTCTCTAGGCATATCAAACTATTTGAGATATTACACACTCACCTAGTATTTCTTTTCCTAGGTTGACTATTCTATGTTCAGGGCACTCCTTGTCAAAGATGTTCTCCCCTAGATGAGAATATTATCGCCTAGATGAGGGCACCAAATACTCTTCAGTATTGAGTCAGTTACACCTCAGTTAGACTAATGGAGTGGAGTCTTGCATGGAAATATCAATATTATCACCAAGTGTTGCATGCATACCTCCATATCATCACCATGAGGGAAAAATTACCTTGGGATCATCACCATGAAGGAACCACACATGTGCATGCTAGATTCTCTCCTCACTCTGCTTGTGATTAGCTAGTTAACTGATGACCACATGGTCAGTTTACTAGGACTAGGTGGTAGTTCACTAGAGAGTCTGTTAGTGAGTGCTCACATCTCTCTAGATCACTAATATGGTGCATTATTTTTCTCATGTAAAGTATATCATCTGTATTTTTACTATTCTCTCATTAATGAATACAATTTTTTTCATTCTTTCTCTCAAGCTTGTCTCTCTTTCTCTTTTCTCTCTCACAAGATTTATGTGATTTTTCTACTTGCTATATTCTCCTTGTGACAAGTTTCCACAAAACTTCACATGGTATCAAATCTTTTTTTTAGGAGAAAGCACATAAGAATTTTATTTGTAGGTTCAAGAGGAATATGCAGTAGGAAAGGATGGAGTACTCTCCCACAACACTTCCCAACCACATAACTAGTTTGAGTGGAGGCTAAAAAATCTATGTCATCTCAGATGTAGAGGATTGTATCGGATTACAATGGCTACATAGGTGGAGCCAACATCAACTATTGAGAAAAATAGGTATCTCAACTGCATGGATGAGGAATAAAGCCTTATTTTCATGTCTATGTCCCCCAAGCTCATGTTTCACATTGAATATTGTACCACACTAGATGATATTTGGACAAAGTTGTAGGATATATTTGGAAAAGAGAATACAATGAGAGGTCATATGCTCGAGGTAACAATGAATTCCTTAGATCCAAGAAATTTTGATAACATCTAGGACTTATTTACAAAGTTCAAGTCTCTTCTTCTTCATCTAAAGGGACGTGGTGTTGAAAAATCAACTGAACACAATCAATTTATCCTTTCTATTTTTTCAAAACTTGGTCCATAGTATGTTGTTTTTGTCTCAACATTTTATACAATGAGATTCACTTCAAGAGAAACCTAGAAAATGGAAACATTGGATTTGTTTATTGAGTCGCTAACACAAAAGCAAGATAAGATCATCAAAATTGGGATAATCAAGGGACCCAATGTGCATGCACTTGTTCTACATGTAATGCAATCCAAATACCAAGAAAAAAGGAAAGGGAAAGTCGCAGTTTGAACACAAGAAGGAAGAAAATCCTAAACCCTTTGATGAGTCCTCCATCTCCAAAGGTGGAAAGGGAAATAAAGAGATTCTAAATTTGGTTACTGCAACCATGACTATAATCCTGAATCAACATGCATGAAGAAGAAAATTAATCTCATGGTGTAGCTACTTCAGAAGAACAACCTTGGGGAACACATTCATGAGGCTTCCAAAAATAAACCAGGAGACCAACCGCTAGACAAGAGAGGTAATTCTCATGATTTAATCATTATTCATTCATCTCTCCATGCATGGATATTGGATTTAGGCGCATCCCATCATATGGAATCCTCAGAAAATGTTTTATCTTCTATTATTTCATGCATGGGTCATCCCATCCTCATGGGAGATGATACCCTAGTTGAGGTCACTGGAAAAGGGAGGGTAGAACTCCAACATAGAATTTTTGAGAACATATTTCATGTTCCAAAACTCTCTATGAATCTAATTTCTTTTTATCAGATAACACATTCTAGCACAGGAAAAAGGGTCAAGTTCACACCAAATTTAATAGCCATATATGGAAGACATGATAACTCAAAGATTGTTGTTGGTGAGGTATATCACCAGTCTTGTTTGTATACATTTAGTAAGTTTATTGCTAAATATGATTCTTCTTTACTATTAACGCGTGCTAATAATTATAATATATTATGGCACAAGAGATTTGGTCATCTAAAATTCAAATACATGCAACAACTTAGCCAACAAAGAATGGTCATAGGATTTCCCAACAAAATGAGTTTTTCAATGATGTGTTCTTGGCAAACATCATCAAGAGAAGTTTGAAAAATGGAATGCTTGGAGGGCCTCCTCTCCTTTGGATCTCATCCATAGTGATCTAATGGGACATTTTTCACATCCTTCCATCAACAAGGTGAGGTGCATGCTTATATTTTATTATTATTTATCATGATACACTTGGGTGTATTTTCTCAGGAAGAATTCTAAAGTTTTTGAGCATCTCAAAGACTTCAAAGATCATGTAGAGACTTAGTCAGGGAGGAATATCAAAATACTCCACAGAGATAATGGGGGGGAATATGTGAACCAACATTTTCAACATCTCTATTCAGAGGCTGGTATACAACTGCAACATATAATACCTTACACTTTGCAACAAACTGGAGTAGTCGAGAGGGAGAACAGATCCCTCAAAGAGATGGCCACATGCATGTTGCATGCAAGGTTTCTACCTTCCAATATTTTGGATGAGGCACTTAATTGTGCTAACTATATTCATAATAATTCGCCTCATAGATATATCAAGGATAAGACTCCCTTTGAGGCTTGGAGTGGAAGAAAACCAAAATTTGCCCACTTATGAATATTTGGATCACACGCGTGGGCCTGCGTACCCTATGAAAAGAGGAAATAATTAAATCCATATAATACTACATGCATATTCATGGGATGTCTTGGTGGTGTGAAGGGTTACCATCTTATTGATGCCTCAACGGACAAGATCATTATTGATCAAAGTGTCTAGTTTGAGGAAAGTCCCTTGCATGTTCCATTGGAGACACATGCAGAGACCTCGACACTTCCTCCTGCACCAGACATCAGAGATAAAATATCTGAATTTGATTTGAAATATGATGATCATGTCGATGATGAGCCACAACAGATGCCCAAATGGGAAAAAATCACCCTACAGACAGTAGGTGACCTTGTGGGGGATCCAACAGATCAGAGAAGGATAAGGTCCCATTTTGAGGATCCTCCTCATGCACTTGCAGCTACTTAACCAATGATTCCCATCTATTGCTACATGGTTATAGATTCAAACTTGTAGGCCTCTGAATAGGTTGCAATGAATCCCTTATGGGAAGCCACTATGCAGGAGGAGTACAATTCTCTCCTCGAGAACTAGACTTGGGATTTAGTTTCACTTCCTTCAGAAAGGAATCTTTTTAGATGCAAATGGGTCTATAGGACCAGGAATATAGTAGATGGATAGGTGAGAAGGTACAAGGAAATTTTGTTTTCCAAACCTTTTCAGTAGATCCATGGAATAAACTATGATGAGACCTTTTCTTTAGTAACAAAGATGGACTCCATCCGATTGGCCATTTCCATTGCAACAACAAGGGGGTGGGAATTTCACCAGATGGACGTGAAGAATTCCTTTATTCATAGAGAATCTCTCAAAGGTTATTTATATGGAGAAACCATAAGGTTTCATATAGAATTCATACATAATATTTTGACTAAAAAAGTCACTCTATATACTCAAGCAAGTTCCTAGAGCATGGTATATGAAGATGGATGCTTATTTTCTTTCTCAACATTTTGTTAGATGTAAATCATATCTGAATGTCTATATTCAGAGAACCTCAGACTCCTAGTTGATCCTAGTTCTATATGTTGATGGCCTCCTAATCACAGGAATTTGGCCTCAATAATTGTTGCGGTCAAAGACATTCCACACGACAGGTTTTCTATGAAAGACATGAGTCCACTGCACTTTTTCCTTGGTCTCGAGATCAGTCAATATGATTTAAGAACCAAGCTATCTTAGAATAAGTATGTCAGGGATATCTTGTTTAGATTCCACATGAGAAACTACAAGTCAACAACCACACACTTTTTGTCCGAGGTACATCTTGAGGATAATGGGGATACACCATTGGTGGACAACACCTTGTATCGACATCTTGTGGGGAGCCTTCTATAACTCACCCACACCCAACCTGATATCTCATGTGTAGTAGGGGAATTTTCTAGGTACATGTAGGAGCCACATGAGCTACACTGGAAGGTTTCCAAGTGCATCCTCAGATATGCTCAGTGCACCACTAGTTATGGGATCCAATATGAAGTAGGTTGTGCATTGGATCTCATGGGATTCATAAATTATGATTAGGTTGGAGATAACATATATTGCAAGTCCACTTTCAGGTACATGCTTAGACTAGGTTCTAGTCTTATCTATTGGTCGAGAAAAAATAAATCGACAATTACTTTATTTCCAACAGAGGATGAGTACAGAGGAACAATCAACATCATTATTCAAGAACTTTGGCTTTAGAACTTCCCCACTTATCTTGACATCCAGTTCCACCATTCGAATGTCATTTGGTGTGATAATAAGAGTACTCTCAAGTTTTTTATAGACCCAGTGTAGAAACAGTGGACCGAACACAATGAGATCTATATGAATTACATCAGAGAGAGAGTACATGATAGGATCATCAATTTGTAGTATTTTCCATCCATTGAACAAACTACATACATCTTCACCAAGACATTTACTTAGCATAATTTCCACTATCCGCGTGATCATCTTGGAGTGAAGGACACATTTTCTTAGCAACCATCATTCTTTCCTTCTTCATCTTTTATGTATTTTCGTTTAGGGGTTTTTTTTTCCAAGAGGATTTCCCTCTTTCCTCTATTTTTATTTCATTCTTAGATGAATTATACAATGGGTACCTAACATGGCCTTGGTTTTCGGGACCCATTCATCATTTACACCCTAGTAGTGTTGAGGGGGGGTATTGGAGATATTACACACTCAACTAATATTTATTTTCCTAGGTTGACTAGTCTATGTTGAGGGCGCCCCTAGTCAGAGATATTCTCCTCTAGATAAGAATATGATCCCCTAGATTAGGGCACCACATCTTCTTCAATCTTAAGTCAGTTACACTTCAGTTAGACTAGTGGAGTGGAGTATTGCATGGCAAGCTCGATATTATCACTATGTTTTGCATGCATACCTTAGTATCATCACCATGAGGGCACACTTACCTTGGGATCATCATCAGGAAGGTGCCACATATGTGCATGTTATATTCTCTCCTCACTCCACTTGTGATTATCTAGTTAAATGATGAACACATGGCCAATTAACTAGGACTAGGTGGAAGTTCACTTCATAGTCTTTAAGTGAGTGCTCATATCTCTCTAGATCACTACTATGGCAAACCAGTTTTCTCATGTAGAGTATATCATGTGTATTTTTACTAATCTCTCATTAGTGAATACAAATATTTTCATTCTTTCTCTCAATATTTCCTCTCTTTCTCTTTTCTCTCTCACAAGATTTATGTGATTTTTCTACTAGCTAGATTATCTGTGTGACACGTTTCCATGAAACTTTCACACAAACAATATGGAAGAAGTGATTAGGTAAAACACCCTTCCAATTGAGTTTTGAGAAACAAGTAATCATGTCAATAGAATATCGGGTATTTCCTCTATCAATAGTAGTCATGGAAATGTTGTAATATAAGTAGTCCATAAAGAATTATTGGAGTAGCTCATGTAGAAAATTTTGAAATATGGCGTTTTGAAAAAAACTATATATATATATAAGTCTTGAGGTTTTTATGAAATATGATAAAAATAGTAGCAACAACAGACAATATTTCAACTCTTAATAAACAAAATCCACTAAGCAATTCAAGAGAAAAGATACTAAAGTGTTCCAATAATTTTCAACCCTATAGGGAAATCTTATGATGTATACAAAAGATTTGGAAATCACTAGTGGAATTTGTAAATACATCAACAAATTTACCCTATATTTTTCAATGTAAATTTAAATCACTTAAAAAAATATTATTATCTTATGCCAAAACAACAAGACACAGAAGTGCTAGAAATTACAAAACCATGAAGAAATAGATGTGTAGAAATCAAATATAAAATTACACAAGTATTGGATAGTTGGAAACTTCAATAATATGCATAAATATGAATTTCATATACATACCATAGCCTTATCCCAAGGCCAATACATTATCCTCTATATCTCATAATCCTTAGCTAGGGAAAACCCTAGCAAGGGAAAAGATTAAAAACCCTAGCTGACACCATGGAGCTCCAAAAATCATGTCCTTAAAGGAAAGTTGTCTCCTATTATTCTTCTCTTCAACAAGTACAACCTAGGGTTTCATATCAAAACATAATATCTAAGAATCCAAGGTATGAAACCCAAACCATAGTACTTAACATGCTGCAAGAAGCTCTAAGGAACCCTAGTGACTCCAAGGAAAGAGAGATAAAGTACAAATGAGGAACTAAGATAGAGAGAGAGAGGAATACTAGTGTTCTCCTCATAGTCACATCTCTAAAAAAAGAGTGATAAAGAATGGATGAATATAAATATCATCATCTCCAATATATATTTCACAAGGGTAAGACCTAATATCTCTCAAGAGAAAGCTTTGAACAAATATATCCTCTTTCCCTTTCATAAATTTTCCTAAGGTTTTCACATGAACTCTAGCGACTCACTCCCATAATACAAGTACAAAGAGAAGAGTACAATGATGATGATGAAATAAATCCCTCCCTCCACTCTCTATATATGAGAGGTAAGGGAGGATAAAAATACATAAGTGGGCCTAAGCCTTTACAAGAAACCTACAAAGGCAAAAGTAGGATTAGACATGTGTAGTGCTACACTCCAAGGTTACACATGTCAATATCTAAGGTGATTTCATCCAAAATAAAGGGTCCAAATGCAAGGGTTCTCCATGAGTTGTGTCCATTTCTCCTTCCATGACTCCAACAAACCTCCTAAGCCATGTACTCCACTAGCTACACCCCCTTGCATGAACACTATCTCAAACAAGGCATACCCAATTAAACTCTAGGTATCCATGCAATCATCCAAGATACCCATATTTTGTATATGATCTAATTCCCTCCTCTATGATGTAAAATGATCCTACTCCAATGTAGGGAATTTCCCAATAAAGTGACCATCTCCATGTGGATAACATGTAGAATGTCATTGTGTTGTTTTGAGATATCCATTGCTCGAGGGAAGAATATCATGAAAACACCTAACTAAGGTTGAGAAACCATTAAGTAAGGAATATCCAATGTGTGAATCCATCACAGACCATCCAAGGGATGATAATACAACATGTACCCCAAATCTCATGAAGTACCCACAAACATGATGTTAACACTTTTAGAGTAACCCCAAAATATAACATTCCCTCTTTAAAAGGAAAGTGTTTTCACCAACACCTATCATCTCCCTTTGCAACTCCACCAAATCCACCACCTACAAATTTGTGCCTTCTATAGTCTTTAAATCAACCAATGTTTTGTGGAAAGGAAATATCCCCCGTGATATCACAAAATATTGATCCTCCAAAGAATACTAACCACCAATGAATCTGAAGGAACATAACATTGGATCATAAACAAAATGTCAAACTCCATCATCCCTCAAGTCAACATCATAGGAAAAAATTAATGAACATTGCATCATGAGTTATCCAATACATCCTGCAAGGATAATTACATCTCCATATAAGAACAAGGAAAGTGGATCACATATATGAAAGTCACAAAGATAGAAATCTACATAATTCAACTCATTTATCTATTATGAAGAAAAATTTCCTATGGCTATGGGTCAGGGCCACAACATAGAGATACCCTAAAATACCACTCTCAAACTCAAATCAAGCAGTCAATTGAGAATAAATACTTTACAATAACTAACTTTCAAGGGGGAAAGAAGAGGAAAAACCTGGATTCAGATGTTTGATGTTGATCCCATGTGAATACTTTCACTCCAACACTCCTCTAAAAAAATCCTTTGAAGCCTCTTGCACACAAAGAGATGAGTAACTGAAAACACGTGTTTATTTGATAATAAACTAAAGCATGAACATTGCAATTTTCATAATAGATTCAAATTAAGAGATATAGAATATACTAAAAACATGAACCAATACATGAAATTGGATGAGAATGAGATATATTTTATTATGAAGATCATAAATGTTGGTTACAACCTGTAACCATTGCACCACGGTCCCAAAACTAGACTCCAAGTTCCTCCACCCAAGGCCAAAGATGATCAACAACACCTCTAATACTTTGTGTTCAAAAAAATCTAAGGAATGATAATGATTTCTTCCTAACAAGATAGGGAGAACACAACTTTTAAAAACAAGGGTTTCCATATGGATGGGAGAATCTCATATGTAAGGGGAAAATGGGACTTGTGGGATTGGATTAAAAATAACAACACAAGGATGCATTTCTATCTTCCATTTTTCCTCCACCCAAAGCTCTAATTTATACTCCTTTTTAATAGTTGGAGTAGTTATGGACGGGCTACAGAAGGTCAAGAACCTTAGGTACCCATCAAATCTACCTAAAAAGTGTGAATTATTATTTTTTGGAGCCAAATTAACATGTATGTGGGTTGATAACTAGAAACCAACATACATATGCGAGATTCTTTAAGGGTAGTAATGTACATCAACAAAGATGGGGTTTTTAAAAATATTTTTAAGGAGGAAAAATGGGGAAAATGGTTCTACAAGAAGGGAAAGGGGTGTATCTCAGGCCAATAAGTCATCATAAGCATATGTGGTGTCAAATGATGCTACAAAATATGGCCCCTAATGTGTGAGGTCAGAAGAGAAAGTGATGGCCAAAATACATTACAAAAGAATCATGAGATTGTGGAGGGGCCTAGGTAGGAGTAGTTGAAGACCAATCCAAAAACAATAACTACAACATAAAAAAGTAAGATACTCTCTTCTCAAGTCGGGCATACCCATGCTCAAGAGTGATGTAAGCATGGCTGTCAAATCAAGTACACTGTGTATCCATGAGTAATGAAAGTATAACTAATGTCCGTGGCCATGAAAAAATGTACAAAGTGAATCTATGTAATATGTAAAAGTAGAAATCATGGACATGAGAGAAATACACAATAGATCCATGCAAATGTAGATCATAGCCATGAATGGATACACAGTGGAGCTATGTCTCAAAATAAAAAAGAAGATATCTAGAGTCAATGAAGTGAAAAAAATGATCCTCTACAAGTGCAAATGTTAAGGAAGGTGGTACAATCAATACAACTCAGGTAGGAGCACAAAAATATGTGATGCTACTACTTGCCTCAAGGTATTCAAAACAACCCACCAGGGTACGAGTCTACACTATGAGAATATATTTGTTGAAGTCGAACATAGTCAGAAACCATTTGATTACTGATAATTGATGTATACCATTAACAAACACAAGACAACCCATCGATAATGATAATGGGCGTCAAGGTACCTAGTACAATATAAAAAGTGTGAACAAAGGAGCTGATCTCGAACACTTGATAGAATTTATCGATCAAGGGACATTGGTATATTCCCAGGGTCAATAGCAAGGGAAATTTCCACTGATGACTGCAAGCCCCAAGGTACTAAAAATAACTCTAGATCTTTTTCCTAGAGAAAGATGTGTTGAATTCCATAGGAAGATATCCACTGAAAGGAGGGAATTAAGGCATCCCCCATCATCCAACATGAGGAGTATAAGAAGGCTGAATATTTGGAAGAACTCAGATGAAAATATTGAAGGAACCATACCGAGGTACGACTCTGATATGTACCATATGGAATAACACATGAAAAAGACTCTCTGAATAGTATCCATTGATGAATACTACCAACAAAGATGATGAATCCACCAATGGGGTCAAATGGAAACCAAGGTACCCATATGAATCCCTATGTGTGATAATGGTTGTTTACATCGAACAAAAAGGAAACCAGTTAGTCAGTGACCAATGATGAAATTTCATCTTTTGAGCGTAAGGTTACCTATCAATGATGTAAATAGGCCCAAGGTGCAACTCTAGGCCATACTCTCATAGTAATGAGTTGTAGTCGGTAAGAGAAAACCTTCCAGTAAGAATTCAATTGGGACCATCTATTCTAGCACGAGTTAGATACAAAGATACTTGTGAAAGTGAGAAGTACTTGACACATGGGAAGGATGAATTGGAAAGACAAGAGTTCTGTAGAGTGGCCAACACAGGTTAACCTCCTTTGAATAGAAACACGACACAAAAAGTGACTTGGGAAACATAGACTATGAACTAGGAAACATCTATGACATAGGAGGCGTCAACAAATGCTCCATATGACTAGAAGAATAATCAACCTGAGGAGATTATGCTCAAAAATAAGGAAAGGCCTCCTAGAGCCATACTAACCAAGATAGTGAGTTAAAGACTAACAATATTATGCTTTGTTCAAAGGAGACACAAGTAGATTCCATATAAAAAACAATACTCTTTCCCATCCTTCTTTTTTTTAAATTGTTTTGTCTTTTTCATATTATAAAGCCTGAAAAAGAATAAAGGAATGTTATATTACAAGGGATTCTCTCTTTATTTTCTGTTATTCATTTTGTTCCGCTCATAAATATAGATCGGTGGTATCAGAGTGGTATTCTCTTCATTTATTTTTCTTCATGCATGTCCCAGACAAGATCCGGGTACAAGAAGTTGGGACTCGAACCGGTCGAGCCTTTGCAAGATCGATCATGTTGAGGCCGACAAAAACCCATGGGGGATGAAAAGAAAGATGATGGAGCAGGAGATCCTTTTAAAATATTGCTCGATGAATAACTTGCGCAAAAAAGGAACAAAATGATGGGAAACTTTGCATAGATCCTTCGGTGGTTTCCCATAGGAGACACATCTTCATCAAATGGCCATGAAACCCCCTTCCAGGTACAAGTAAATTTTGATATTCCATTATTTGAAGGACTAATAGATGAAGATGTTGTAGATAAATGGTTGAATCTGATCAAAGGGTATTTTTCAGTCCACAATTTTTCTGATAGGGAAAAGATTACTTTTGCACTCCTTAAGTTTGTCCCCCATGTTACGAATTGGTGGGATACTTACTCTGAGCAAAGGGCCATAGAGGAATTTGCAATATTTGTGGTCACGCCCACATGGGATTTCTTTCATGGATTCCATTAAAGAATAGTACTACCCTGTTGAAAGCTACGAGGACCAGTACACAAGATGGACCACGTTGTGTCAAGAAAGGGACCAAACAATACCATATTTCAACAATATTTTCCATACCCTGCAGACCAAATTGGGTATCAAAGACTCTGAATGACATATGGTGCTCAAATACCATAGTTTTCTACATAGATACATTCAAATGGAAATGGAGTTTCTGGACATCACATCATTAGGTGAGACTTATATATATGTAGTCAATATCAAGGAGAAATTTAAGCAGAAGAGGTGAGAGTTTGGATCTGCAAACTCCTCACACCCGAAGTAGGGAAAAGGCAGCCCCAACCCACAAAAAAAGTGACAACACAAACATGGCCACTCTCAGGACAACCATTCCAAGACGCAACACAATAAGGGTAATAAGAAGTCAAATAAGGACACTAGAAAGTGGTGTGAATACCATAAACTCCCTCGACACAACACCAAAGAATGTCGCTCCAAGCAGTCACTTGTGGCCGAGCTGAAAGATTCTGAGTCAAAGGCAGATTATGACTCTGAATCAAATCCATAAGGAGGGAAGAGGATTATCGATGTCAAACCCAATGCCACTATCAATACCACCAATGTCCATCCAAGTGAACCAGAAGAACTAGAGGAAGGGGAATGCCTCTTTCACTCACATATGTGGGTAAAGGGGGCTACGCTTCATTTCATTTTATATAGTGGAAGTTAGAAGAACCTGATCTCAGCAGAGGTCTTCAAGTGACTGGACTTGCCGATGACACCGCAACCACATCCCTACACCATTAGTTGGCTTCGCCAAGGAACAGATCTTCGCATTATTGACAATTAAAATCGTCAACGAAGTTTCACCCGCAAAGTGTTGCTAAAGCCTACTATTATAAAAACTAAATAATACTAGTAGGTGGGACCCCCTTGAACTATTGAAGATTAGATCTGTTCATTTTGATGTTGTGATGATGTGTGACACGACTTACATAGTTGATGAGATATTTTTGTTATTGGTTATGATTTGAGCTTATGAAGTATTGATTCCTTATGTTACTACAACCTATTCTATTCATTAATATCAATTCTCTCTGTTCTTATCGCACCTGCACAACAAACATGTCAGTAAAACTACATGAAGGGCAGTTTTGAGAAAGGCAAAAATACTATAACAAATGCAAGGAAAAGGGATCTAATACTGCAATTTTACTACACTACATGCAAAGAATTGGAAGGAAATGAGAAACAATTGCAAAGGGGAAGAATTTAAAGCTATCCTATATACTATACTACATGCATGAAAGACTTAACAATTATTGTTAAATCCTAGCTAGCAAGTAAATGGTTATGCAATTGTGATTGAGTTATATGGTTAATACACATATGGTATGAAATGTTGGTCGCGCATTTGGCAAGGTAATAGTGCTAATGGTTATGCGAATGGTTGAATTATATGGAACTTGGTTGAATTATGTTATGGCGTAAGTTAGAAAGGTGATATGGCCACGTTGTTGGTTTTAATGGGTGATGGTTTCGATACATGGGTTGATTGATTGTGTTAATGAAGAAATCGTTGGCATGTACTGTAGAATTAATGAAATGTGGGTGGAGTCGATGTGCATTTAATGCATGTCACCTTTACACCTCCTGTTATCCACCACCCTAGTTGGGCTATTGTTCGATCTTGCTGCTGTCATTATGCTATGAATTATTAGCAGAGAGGAACCGCTCGACCAGCTCGCGTTTTAAGGAATTCGATTACATGTATGTTTTTTTTTTGGCCATTCATGACTCTGCTCTAGTTATGAAATGATTACTAGCTTATGTGTATTGGTTTGTGTTTTCCTAAGTGTTGCAATTGTGTGAAATTATGTTCTTGGAATGGAGAGTGGATGGTTCTTCTTGTAATGATGTTGAATTCGTAGAAGTTATTGGTTTTCCTAGGTGGTAGCTCTCTGTTATCCTTGTTGGTTTAGTTGGAGGATTTCTGTTTGGTCTTGGGTGGATAGCCATCTTCATGCATTGTCACTAAATCCAGTCCTTGGATTTTATGGGTTTAATGATTGAAGGCATTCTGCGTCACTATGTTTTGTTCACTTGGGCATTGGTTGATTTCACTAGTAAGGGTCATGAAATGGGTTTTCCTGTTCTTACTTAGCCCTGTCTTCACCTCTGTGTTGTGGTTGTTTGAGTGAAGATCATGAGGGTTATACTGTGTGTTAAATAGCACTGCAGGGCCATATTATAGACCCACTTTCGGTTATGGTCCAGTTTCATGGATTTGTACCTGTCCACGAATGATTCATGGTTCTTTCTGTGTATTCACTGTTGGCCTCATATTTTTCTCCATTACAAGGGGTGGATCTTCTCTCCCTGTGTTGGCTATGGAACAAACCTTATCCCTCTAGTCTGAAGATTGATAGATAAGACAAGCCTAGCTTGTTGGGTTTACGACTTGGTTATTGTTGGATGGTTGTATAATTGTCGACTAATTTGAGCACAGGCTCACCTAGTTGGTCGTGTGACAGTCGTGTTGGTTGGTATATAGTCACTGCTTCTGTTATAATAATGGTAAACCCTACATTGTCGATTGAACTTTCAAATTACACAGTCGCTCTTCTTATGATTAATAACTCAATATTGTTTAATGGAGAGGGCCACTGCCCCGATTCGAATTGCTATGTGGGTATGCGTGGTTGTCACAGCTTGTTAGGTCAATTGATTTTATGACAGTGATAAATTGGTTGATACACAGTCATTGGTATTTTTCACTAAGGATTGTTGGATGTTTAGCCGACATTGGTTACAAATGCTTGATGTTGCTCACGCATGTCGCGTGGTGTGTATGGTTGTTTTGCAAAATGAAATATTGGTCCTGGTAACTGTGGTTTTCTTTTGGGGTCGAACGATTATTGAACCAGATGAATGTAGAAACTATATCCACTGTATCCTTATGATTGTTCGATTGTGTAAGACTGATTTTGCACAGCATAGTCAATTACAGAATGACTAGATCGAAGCAATATTGTATTAAATCGATGGCTCGATATGATGGTTGAGTTATTCCAGTGATTGTGTGTTTGTTTTGGTTAAGTGAAAATGCTGCATCGTGGTGTTTTGGTGACTGCGCACAATGTATGATATGGATAGCTTAGGTTTTCACAGGGTTTTAAGCATGTTTTTTTGCAAGCCCGATCATTTGTTGAGACATGATTGTTGTCAATACCTTGTCATGTTGGATGGGTGGCTCAGATTTTTAGAGTCACATTAAATTGGGCTTGCATAGCGATGGAATTACACTTGCATTATTGAATTATTCGATGCATAGCTTTTGTTGGAATGGTGGTTGTTGTCTGTTTAATTGACAATTTGGATTTTGCAATTTAATCCGGATTATTTGGATACTACCTATGTATGTTTAACGAATATCATTGCATTTAAATGATAAGCCCGATTGCAGTGATAATGACTTCATTGTTAATTTGAAAACATGACTTTTGAGTATAGTTGTGGATTGAATCAATGCATGGGAATTGGTTGATTTTGATGGTTAACAAAGTATAAGATGCAAAGTATATAAATGAAAGAAACATAATCGTTTTACAAAATGCATATTGTCTTGTAATGGCACTGTATTGGATATTTTATTACTGACAGTGAACTAGTTAAATACACAGTAATTATTATTTGGTCACAATGATTGTTGGTTGGTGCATCTATTTTTTGCAGAATGTTTTATGGACCAATTAATTAATTTCATGAATATTAATTGTTCTTATTCCCTTCCATTATTTAATTTTCCACTAATTACAAACCTCGTCACCTCCCATATTCATTTTCCACTCCCTGTTCTAAGATGTATTACAGTCAAGAGAATTTCGATGTTAAAGAAGTTGAAAGTGACAATGTCTTGCGTGGATTACAATGATGTTTTATTGGTTTTATTTGCGATTGATTGTTGTTGTCATTGAGTAGTAACCATGTTCTTTTCCCCCTCATTTCACCATGTTTCTCTCAACACAAACCCCTCGCATATCCCATAACCCTTTTCATCCCTCGCTCATTGATTAACAGTAAAACAATTTGTATGGATTGGATTGCATGAGTCTGATACATTGCTGAGCCAAATCTATTTCATATTTTTAAAGAGTTTTCATGTATGGTTATTTAAAAGACTATTTTCTATTCAATCATGCATGCAGGATGAGTTTTTCCAGTCGAGGTAGCCATGGCCATGGAAACAAAGGTAGAGGTAACTAGAACTGAGGCCCAAGAAGGCCCAGGTTCTCCATACATTTTGACACTGATTCATAAGATCATGGCCAATTGTTTCATGCCAGATTCTTCAATTGGATTGGGAAGGGAATAGTCCAACCTAGACCTAAAAGGCATCCTTTCCAAGCCCTGCAAGCCCCCGGTATCCTTGTACCTCCTCATGTATCATTGCAACACGAGGTCCCGGAAAATGATGGATGGCAGGAGATTATCCACCTGACAGTATCCCAACATCGTGGCTGGCCCAAATTGTCCTTGCCTGCTCTTCCTCCACCTCATTGTCCAAGATTCCCCTGACCACTCTCCAGTGAAATCCTCCCATGCATGCAAGAGATTGAAAACTAAGGTCCACCATGCGCTTGATAAAGGGAAAACCACTGCTACCCCTTCCTCACCCTCCAATGGCTCTGACAAATCCTTGTCTTCCTAGATGCATTTGAGGGACGATTGTTCCCATGGGATCAACGAGATTAGGCCTAAAGGCTCTCCACAACCAAAGGAAAATTCCAGAAAATCAAGAGGTGACAACAACAATCAAGGAAGGGTTGCATCTCAGATTGGGAAATATGGCTTTTGAGTTTTATTTTATCTATTGTTTTATAACAGTTGACTTCAAGGACCTTTGGAAAACATGCTTTATTTTGGATATATGAGTATTAGTTTTGAAATAATTTCAAATGTCATAAGATAAAATTGCCAAAAGTGAATATGTTGATGGGAGACACAAGGAGGTGTGGTTTGCTTAACTAATGGTTATGTTATGATTGTTATGAACTAAGGGGAGCCACAAGGGGTCCCACTTACTAGTTATTATTTATTTATGACCCTTATTATAATTATTGGTCTTCCCCCTAACTAAAGTTAGTTGAGTCTTTTAATTGACTTAACTAATGAGTTGGTTCAACTACTTCAACCAATTATAATTTGTTAAAAGCAAAAGGAAAGGGAGGAACACAAGGAGGATAGAAGATGAAGCATACTAAGGTTTTATCTTTGAGTTTATGTTGAGATAGTTCAGTTTTCATTCATTCATTGATTCATCACAAGCTTAATTCTCTTTTATGATAGCAGGGTCTTATTGTAGACAACAATATTCAGGGCTGAATCACATCATTCAAACACTTGTTTTTCAAAGGTGTTGATCTATCTTTGATAGTCTATGTTTACTTGTCTGTTTTTGAATTAGTTTTCATGACTGACAAAGGCTATTGTGCAGAGTCAGGTGGGCAGCAATATGTGGCAAGCTAATCCAAATTTTAGAGTTCAGTTTTGGTTTTCTGTCAGAGGTCCTTTTGTATGTTCCAACGGGGATGTCTAAGTTTGACTTTGGTCCAAAATTTCTCTATGAGATTTTGTAAAGAAATGACTCTTTGGTGAATTTGAATGAAATGAAGGATTTCTTTATGTCTCATCTATATTGATTACCATCTTGGTGACTTTTCTTCTATCTTTACATTTATTTCAGCAACTGATATGTTCAGAAAATTACATAAAAAGTGAATTTCCAACAATCTTTTTTGTTGATAAAAGACTAGCCTAGGCACTTGTAATTAATACTTGTGAATTAGGATGTTATTTTTGTTGTCTATAAACATAGGGTGATATTCTCGTCTATTTTTCTCTAGCCAAGCAGAATCTGAAAATGCTTGAGTAAGATCATTTCATATATTTTCCTCAACATTTATTTTGGCGACCATACTGGGGAGATCCTTGATATCTCTCTGGTTAAATTTTAAATTTGATTTTTCATCGATACATCTTTCTTTTCTGAAATTGATTCTTTGACTATTTTACTATTAATGATTGTTCCTATTGCAAGGCTGCCCAATATTGAGCCCAGTCTCCAAGACTAGACCAACATTTATTTGAACTTGTTTCATACTATTTTAGACATTGTTAGGACCCATGTTGAGCTTAACCGTTCTTGGGCAGCAATTGAACGAGATATTAGTGTTCAAGAACAATTGGAAGCTAGATGTAGGCAGCCCATAAATCAACAGTAACCTTTTGTTTCTTCAGTTTTGGCCTTTCTTTCGTGTCCTTAGATTCTCATGCTTATAGAAGAAGAAGAGGCTTGTCACCTTAAATCAATCATATTTCTGAAATAGGAAGAAGAAACGTAGTGTTATTTGTCCAACAAAGTGCTCTAAGGAGGACTTTATCTGATTCATCCAACTCGTCTTTCTTTCCCTCACATATCACCCATAGGATGGCATCTAGTGGAGGATCTAGTGGCACTAGAAGTGCTTCATCTTCTCAATCTTCATCATCATCAGTGATTGGTAGCATGTACAACCACCATATCCCTGTCCAATCTACCACAAACCGCACCAAATTCATTAAAAAGTATGGGATTTTTCCATTCGAAGAAGATGCCACAACCACACTGTGGCATGTGTCCTCTCCTCTTAACCCAACACCTACTACTCGCCCACTTCTGAAGTTTAAAGAGCACTTTCCTAAGTTTTCAGGAAATAATACTGTCAGTACAAACGAACACCTAGTGGCATTTTATAATTCTTGTCATAATATAGGGGCCAACGACAACGATACTTGCATGCGCCTATTCGTCAATTCCTTGGAAGGAAAGGATGCAACCAACTTATTTGACCTTCCTCCTAAGATTCTGTCTACTTGGGAGGAGTTGATTTATTGGTTTAGATCCATTTATGGGAAATCCAAAAGCCCTACCAAGAAGTTAAGGGAATACAATAACATCACTTATAAATATGGTGAGACCATCAAGTCTTTCAACTTGCATTTCACCATATTGTACAATCAAATCCCTGAACTTATCTGCCCTCAAAACCAAGTCGCTTTCATGCATTAATACAATGCATTTCCTTCTCCCTACCGTCATAGGCTTGAGGAAAAGGCCATTGATAATCTTGGTTCTACTCTGCATACTTTCTTAGAATATGAAGAACATTTTGAAAGAACTAGTCTTCCCCAGGGAGAATCAGTTAGACAGACTAACATGTCTTCCCTCTTGCGGCTAGTGAAAGATATGAACAATAATATGATAGCATTTGAGAGAAATGGTATCGTCTCCTCTCTCACCCCTGGAGATTCATCCTCTTCTGCACCCCCTTTTAGAAATCTGGTTGAAAACAATTTTCAGCCTAAAGCTATCCTGCCTCAGAGTTGGTGTAACTTTTGCGAGGAACACCATGAAGAAACAACATGTGAGGTAAATAAGAGTGCTAGAGATAAGATCTTTGGTAAAATACTAGAAGCTACTATCGCTGTCCTAGATTTTACAGAGCCAAAAGATGTCATGGTCATCAATACTAGGAACAAAGCCTATGCCCCCAAAGGAAAATTTGACCCTTCTCGCAGTTCTTCTAGCCCGAGTTCATCCTCAATCGTTTCTATGCTCCAGGTTCCTGACAGTCAAGGAATCACTTCTCCTCTCCCCTCTTCCAAATACAATATATTGAATCAATTGTCCAATATCAAAGAAGATGCAACCCTCCTAGACATGGTTGTCATCCCTGAACAACAGATGCATCTGAAACAATTCATGGAAGGAAAATCTTCCGTTGTAGCCAATATTTCCGAAGAGGTAGACAAAGAGGATTCTTCTGTAAATAAAGTAGGTGTATATAACTTTAGATACCCTGTAAAAAACCCCCCTTTTTATATTTCTGTAAAGATCATGGATAAGATTTCCCATTGTTGCCTCATTGATGGTGGTTCAGGCCCAATTGTGATGTTGAAGATTAGTATGGAAGATCTAGGATTATCTTGTACAAATGAAAACGCCAGAAGCATGCTCTCCTATAATAGTCTACAACAAAAAACCATAGGCGAGATTAAGGATGTAACCCTGGTTTTATGTGCTCATCCTAAGATAAGGACAACCCTCAACATTCAGGTAATTGATATGCCTGTAAGAAACTACTCAATTATATTGGGGATAGATTGGCAAGCCTTAACAAGTGGATACCTCTCGCTCAATAGGACACATTTATTTGTTCCTCAAAATGGAAAGAATATTATAGTCCTTAGAGAGGGATGAATTTAAACCTACATAGAGAATGTTCCACAATCTAGTGTAAACTATATCGAAGAAGACCTAGGAGTGTATTCCATATTTGCTGAAGAGGATAATATTCCTTTGGAAAAAATTGATCTAGATGATGATATATGGCATATGCACTTTGATGGTTCATGCTCTAGTGAAGGTAACGAGGTTGGTATTATCTTGGTTTCCCCTGCAGGAAAAATTCATAATATGTCATACAGGTTGGAGTTTTCTTGTACAAACAATGCACTGAATTCAAAGATTTATTATTAGGCATTAAGAAATCCCTTAATGTTGGTTTTATTCACCTTTCAGTTTTTGGAAATTCCGATCTTGTTGTGAACCAAATACGTAAGATATTCTCTCCTAGAGACAAGCTAATGGAACGATACTCCCAAAATGTTTGGTCACTTGTCTTGAACCTTCTATCTTTCAACATCACTCATACTAATAAGGAGTTGAATTCAATGGATGATCAGTTAGCTGTCTTTGCAGCCTCTCCTAGTTAGCAACTTTCACCTCACAGGCTTGATTCCGCTTTTCAATCTCTACATCGTCCATGTATTCCTAAAAATGAAGGATCTTGGAAGGCCATCCCTAACAATGGGATCATTTGTGTTGTCATTTAAAATGAGCTTATTAATCCATAGGAGATTATATCCGTAGAAAATAATAAGATTCCTGAGGGCTTGACTCTTCTTGAGAGTTCGTTTTCATTGAGTGTTGTAGGCAATAAAGAAAAACGAAAAGAAGAGGAGTTATGAAAGAAGGTGATTGAAACCATCCTCCTGAACATTAGGACATTTGAACCTTCAACGAATGTTAAAATAAATGTCCAATGTTCTGATAAAGAAGAGATGGGGTCCACCGGGCTACTCGGTGAACCCCAAAGGGTTTTTTCTTGGTCTTATGAGGATCTTCATGGTTTTTATCCCGGTCTTGTTCAGCATATTATGAAATTATCTAGGAAAAAACAAGGACTTGTTAACTTTGCGCTCGAAGAACCCTTTCAAAGGGAATTGAGAGATTTCTTAAGGGCTAGAATGTTTTTTTCATCCCACCCTTAATGGGTTTCAATTTGGGAATCGGAATTGAGGACCACTGATAATATCAAAACTTGTATTATTCTTCGAACTTTCAGGCAAGCTATTATGAGAAATCCCTCCCCCCCTCTCAATATGGAAATGTTTTTGCAACAGGTGGTAGAGTGATAGTTAAGGCCCCTTACTTGACAGTTTGTCTGGTTACGAGAGAATCAAAGTCAAAGGGGCAAATGTTCACAAAACCACTTTCATTACTAATTGTGATACCATGCCTTACAAATGTCGACATTCTAGCTTAATTGATATAGGTATTGCTTTTAAGAAACCTATGCACATGACTCTCGATGAATTGGTCAGTCTCCATATCTATCTTGATGATCTAATTGTGTGTGTCAAAGGAATGATGATTACGTCATATTTCCAAGTGATCGGTCCTTTCCAAATTGCTTTTGTTTGGGATACTGACTCTTATATCTTAAAAGATTTACAAGAGCAATTGTTTCCCTATAGCGCTAAAAACCCTTGCTTGAAATATTACGAGGAACCAACGTGAAAAGTTCTAATGTTGTCTGGATTTTTCTGTATATTAGTAGCTCAACTCTGCCTCCATTTTTTTTTCTTCTATTTTTGTTTGACTTCATCTTTCCGAGGTAATTTTTTTTTCTTGTTGTCTTCTTCATTTATGTATTTTATTGTTGTTGTTTTAGTTCTGCAACTTTACTTTCGTCATGATTTTGTTTCCTATTATCTTTGGTTAATTTGGTCAAATAGGATGTTGGATCAATTCTGCCATAGTGACACTCCTGTGACGCATTATTAGTCAATAACAATCAAGATTACATAGCTATTATGATATCTATAATATCCCTCGGCCAAACCCAATTGTAAATGTAATATAAACATACATAAGTTGGTGAGTTTTTTTGACATAATTTTGTAATACACTTCCCTTGGCATAGTGTGCTCATGAACCTGCAGTAAAATGATGTAGTATGCACATTTCCGGATACCGCGCGCAGTAACTAAAGTGCGCGCAGTATGGAGGACAACGAGCCTCGTGTATATGATATGTGTTATAGGCTAGTGAACTAGTTATTATAAGCTGGGATGCTTATGTTTGGGTATTAGGCCGAAACGCCTAGATGTTAAAGGCCAGTGCGCCTATTTTGTACATGTCTCATGATTAATATAAAATACATCGTTGCATGTAGACCGACCACGATAAAAGAGATGGGTGACTAAACTTCACCAGTTAGGGAAAGGGAGGGCCAAAAGTCAAGGGAATATTATATTAATATTTCCTAAAGCAGAAAGTATGGATAATTATTTTATCCTAAGTTCTAAAGTTGGGGACAAGTTGACCAAAGTAACTTCCGATATGACAAGTGTTAAGTTGAGGACATGCATTCATATCGTGGGGACTTAGGTATTTTGGTCATTTTTTCACGGGGATTCTTACCAGCAACTTGACCATCATTTTCTCACCATCAATTTCACGATGAGTATCACAGTGATTCCTTCCTACACTCAGTTATTCAGTCAATGATTCCATGACCATTTTTCACTCACACAGTCTGTTATCCTTGAAACATCCATTTCACCATATATGAGCTTGTTTCCATAGCCTTTTCCGGTTGGTGTACCTGGTTAGCTTGGAGCGGGATTGAAGAAGCGGGTTGTCAGGCCCGTGAGCAATTATCCGAGCGAAAAATTGTTGGGGATTGATTCCCAAAGGTGCTAGACTACAACTAGAGTGATCTGAGACTTTTGGTCTAGCCTGTTGCTGAAACCCTGGAAGAGAAGTGGGGCAGTCGAGGGACTGTTGAGCAGAGAAGGGGCACACTTCCTTGGGTGGGACAAGCATGTGGGGAATGAGAGGTTGTAGGCTATTAGTTGAGTGAGAACCTGAGACAGAGTCTTTCCTATTGTCCATGAGCCTTAGCCTAGTTAGTAACCCTTTACCCTGGGTGGAGTTCAGTCCTAGCTCGGGAGCGACTCACTGTTGAGAGTGATGAACAGTGTAGTCTAAGGGTGGCAGGTTCGTGGACGGTCTGTACATAGTTGGTGAAAATATTTCCAAGATAAGTACCATTCGTATGATAAAATGATATGATGCATTGTTATTTACATGCCTATGTTACAGTTTATCATATATGTGATTATAATTGCCTGTATGTTTATGGGTATTTTCCTGTATATGCTGCATATCTGTAGTTATTGTTATTTCAATATAAAAATAGTATATTACAGAAGGTAATTGTTTGTTTATGTTTATATGTAAATCTTCGGCAAGAGTGTTGTATGTATATGTTTAAGTTGCATGCAGTTTAAAGAGAAAATTTATGTGGCATAGCTCAGTTGATTACTGGGTATGCTACCATATGTTCCATAGTAAGGGAATAATAGCGTTATCTAGAGTAGCATGGTCTAGCCTGTTTAAGGATGGGGATGTTACCAACTGTTTTCAGAGCATGAGAGGTTGCTCTGGAGTGGTGTCCCTAGCTTGCGGGTGGCCGGGGGAATGTTACAAATTGGTATGAGAGCTTCAGTTTCAACACTAAGCCTGGACGGGCTAGAGGGGTTCAGTAGAAGCGAATATTCATAGAAGAGTAACTTCAAAGTGACCAAAATTCAAGTCATGGAGCGTCCATGAAAAACATTGGCATGCAAGTGTGCATGGTAAATTGTGGTGCCGCACGGAAGATTATTATGTGCAGATGCATGCGCTGAATTTAGCCTTGTGCGGTGAGCACACACATAGTAATGTGCACATGGGGTGCGCAAGTATTTCTTAACATAAAGGATTTTTGTTGGTACGCACATAGTATGAGCATAAGTTGTCTCACGACAGTGTATTCAATGGTGCACACATATAATTGTGCGTGATGGAACATATTGAACTTTGACATGGTGCAATGCATAGGGAGAAATGCATGTGGAGTATCGGTGTGCAATACCAAAACTGTGCATAGTGGATATTGGCGCACAATGAAAAAAGTAGCGCGCGCAAGTTGTCGACGCAACAAAGAAGAAATGCATAGTAGATATAGGTGCATGGAAAAATGTTTTACCTTGTGATATTGCTATGCACGATAAATATAAATGTATAGGTCGAAGTTTAGTGCGCTCGAAGTCACTTGGAAGGCGATGAGTCCGAGTTTAATTTTCATAATAATAGAAGAAAAAGAAACACACAACTACATCGAAGAATTAATTAAAAATAATTATGAGTTTTATATTCCTCCAATTCAGACAGATGAAAGTGAAATATAGTCTTACAAGAAAAGCATATTATAAAAGAAAACAAGATTCATAACACCACCAGATAGAAATTGTAATAAACAGTCTAAAATCCATTTTTGTATTTATATAATCGTATTAATCACAAAATTACAAAAGGGGGATGACAACAGTTATCCTGATGTAAAAAGGGTCGTTTAAGAACAAACCTATCATCTCTGGTGCTCCTTATCTCCGCTACCAACTGTTCAAAAATTCATTGAAACATGCTTAATCTTAGTTGAAGACTCACTTTAGCTTAGTGATCTCCTCCTTTAAAGAATCTAACCAGACCGGTTGATTCTCTCCAACACTTTTGGCCGCTTCAGCCGTAGATTCCTCCTTCTTCTGCCTCTTTCTCCTTTTCTTCTTAGCGACTGGCCTGTTGATGACTAAATCCTTCATAGTGGGATTCAGCCTGACTTCCAACCGTGAGTCTATAACCAACTCTGTGTGGAATTTAGTCTCTAGAATGTGCACAAGGACCCTTTCCTCCTTATTTGCAGGAAAGTCTAGCATGTTGACCGAATAACCAATATCACTTGATTTAGCCTTGTCCATATATCCCAGGTTGTGGATACCAAAATTATTTTACAGAGAGAAGAAATTCGAGAAGTTTGGATATTACTTCGGTTATGGATATGAAAATACCTTCATACTTGGGGATTGGTAATTATAGAATTCCAATTATGAAGCGCATATGGATTACGTACAAGAGCGTTGAGTTTCCATGCTCGGCTAATCCATTTCAAATTATTAGCTTTTGAGTTCATTACATGGCGACGTTCATCTGACGTCATGTGGCTGTGAAGTACCTAACGAGTGAAACCGGGTGATCTGACTAGTTGTCGCCTGCTCCACGAGTGGTGGATTTGACATGTTGAGACACGTGATACCGTGTCTTGGCGAAAGTGGTTTCGACAAACCACCTTCTTGCACAAGTGTATCTCTGAAGGCATTTCACATCTATGTTTTCAATACTTGGGTCTTATCTAGAATTTTCATGGTGATAACACCAGGAAATCGTGAGAGATAATTCTCATGTCTATATTGAACCAAAATGGTGCATATTCTCATGAATTGTTGAATTGTTAGCCTGATAAGTTTCAATGGCTACACGTTTTGAAGAATTAACAACAACTAGATCAAATTAGACTGGTGCAGAGTCCATAGGAATGGAAGAAGCACAGGGGAATTATAGTCAGCAAGATGAGAGAAGAGGGGTGGATGTCCATTTGGGCATTGAAGGAATGAACTCCAATGGACATGGAGAAGAAAGGAATGAAAACATGAATATGGCTGAGACCATTAAGAATTTGTCGAAGGATGTCCGAAGCCATAAAGATGATAATGAAGTCTTATGAGAGCCAAAGAGAAACAATATGACTTCAACATGAAGTTATTGGAGGGCTTGAACAAAATAGAAAAGAAATTGGTTAAGGAGAGTAGCTCAAGAAAATCTGGGAGTCACAAGCCTTTGGATGAGAAAAGAAAAGAAAAGAGTGTTATTAGACATCACCATCATTCCCCAAGGCATTCCAATAAGAGAGTAGGTAACAACTCAAGTCTATCCCCTGTCAGAAGGTATAAGAGGTCTGGGGTGGATGAGCTATGAGGATAAATGAACAAAATCAAACCTCCTACATTTGATGGTGAGCACAAGAAGGATGAAGATGCAGAAACATGGTTGTGGGCATGAGAAATTATTTTTAATTGCATAATTATTCTTCTCATGTAGAAGGTAGAATTACTATTTATCAACTCAAAGGAAAAGTCTCCATGTGGTGGGATCAACTTGTGTAGGTGCAACACATTGAAGAGAAAAGTGTTAGTTGGAGGGAATTCAAAAAGTATTTTGAGAAGAAGTATTTGACTAAGAGATACTATGACAAGAAAATGAAAGAGTTCTTTGAACTCAAGCTTGGGAGTATGACCATAGATGAATATGAGAGAAGATTTCTGGAACTGCTGAAGTATGTATCATTCATCAAGGATGAGACAGTCAAAATTCAAAGGTATTTGAATGGATTTCCACCATTTATTAGTGAAAAAATACAATATGATGATCCCAATACATTAGAAGATACCATAAGGAGAGATAAATGCCTATATGATCAACAGAAAGAAAGGCCATATTTCCAAAAGGCTTGGGAAGGCAATAAGAAATTCAAGATGGATCAGAGGAAGAAGGGAGCTAAGTCACCATTCTTCAGAAATAATCCACAAGGAAAAAAAACACCTAAAGAACCCAGAACGATTGACATAGGGGGTCAAGGGCCAAGGCATCCACCTATGCAATGTTGGGGTTGTAAAGGAGACCATAGGTTCAGAGATTGTCCTCACAGAGGTGAAAAATGAAGGGTTATTCACAATGTACAACAATATGAAATAGTGGAGGACATGGGTAGATATGTGCCAAGGATTTATGCAGCCCTGGACAACAAACAAGAAGAGTATCAGTCCCACATGATTGAAGTGGAAGGTATGATCAACAACCAAACCATTGCTATTTTAATTGATTCAGGAGCTAGTCATATTTATATAGACCCTAGGATGGTGGAAAGTTTGCAATTGCCAAGAAGCAAGCATGGGAAATCCTGGTTGGTGCAACTGGCTATTGGAGCCAGAAGAAAATTTAATGAGATGGTTAAGTCATTCCTCATAGACTTGAATGGACTGAACACCAAGGAAGATTTAAACATCTTGCCTTTAGGTTCCTATGACTGTCTAATTGGGATGGATTGGTTGGACCAACATTACACTCTCTTAGATTGTCACAAAAAATCTTTTACTTGCCTGGATGAGGAAGGGAAACTAAGGAAGGTACAGGGAATTCCCAGGGCAGTAACCATTAGAGAAATTTCAGCATTGCAGCTGAAGAAATGTTATAGAAAAGGATGTCAAATAATTGCATCTCATTTGCCAGAGACACCTAGAGATAAGGTTCCAAATTTGGAATATTATGCAGTCCTGGAAGATTTTGAAGATGTGTTCAAGGAGGTACCCGGACTACCCCCAAGGAGAGAAATTGATTTCTCTATAAATTTAATGGCTGGAGCAGCGCCAGTATCAAAGACTCCTTACAGAATGAGTACACCAGAATTGAAGGAGTTGCAAATGCATCTTGAAGAACTTTCGAAGAAGGGGTATATACACCCAAGTGTGTCACCTTGGGGTGCCCCAGTCTTGTTTGTGAGAAAGAAAGATGGAACACTAAGGTTGTGCATTGACTTCAGACATTTGAATAAAGTGACTGTTAAGAACAAGTATCCTCTGCCAAGGATTGATGACCACTTTGATCAATTAAAGTATGCAAAGATATTTTCAAAGATAGATCTCAGATTAGGATACCATTGGTTAATGATTAAAGAAGAATATGTCAGCAAGACCACCTTCAGGACAAGGTATGTTCATTATGAGTTCAGTGGTGCCATTTTGGTTGTCAAATGCACTAGTTGTTTTCATGTGCTTAATGAATGGTGTTTTCCGAGAGTATTTGGACAAGTTTGTCATTGTAGTTTTGGATGACATTATTATATATTCATGGGTCTTGCAGGATACTACAGAATATTTAATGAAGGATTCTCAAATATTTCACACCCAATCACTTCTTTGCAAAGAAAGGGAGTGAAGTTTCAGTGGAAACTAGATTGCAAGAAGAGTTTCCAACACCTAAAGCAATTATTGACAAGTGATCCAATATTAAGGATCGCAGACCCAGATGAAGACTTCATCGTATGCACCGATGCATGTAATGAAGGACTTGGTGGAATCCCGAGTCAAAATGGGTTTGTCATATGTTATGAATCAAGGAATTTGAAGGATCATGAAAGAAACTATGCCACTCATGATTTGGAGTTGGCATCCATAGTGCATGCCTTGAGGAAATGGAGACACTACCTCATGGGAAAAAGGTTTGAGGTAAGAACAGACCACAATGGTATGAAATATTTATTTGATCAGCCAAATCTAAATGCTAGGAAAAGCATATGGTTATAATTTCTAAGCGAATATGACTTTGATATAAAGCATATCAAGGGGAAAGAGAATAAAGTGGCTGATGCACTCAGCAGGAAGGTGCATGAATTACATGCTACATCCATTAGCATGTATCAAACTAATATTAAAAGAAAAATTCTGGATGCTGCAAATGTAGATATGCAACACAGAGAATTGGTAGCAATGCTATAGTAGGGTAAGATGCCACAAAAGGTGGATAATTATAATTTGGGAATAGATGGAATACTGTTGCGCAAGAACAAAAATTTTGTTCCAAATGTCTAGGACTTGAAATGTATGATTTTGCATGAAATGCATAATGTTCCTTATGCAGAGAACCCTGGATATCAGAAAACTGTGGCAATGATCAAGAGCCATTACTTTTGGCCAGGTATGAAGAGAGAGATTTCCGAGTACATCGATAGATGTATGGAATGCCAGAAAGTTAAAGCTGAGAATAGGCACCCAACAAGCTTGCTGCAACCTTTAACCATTCCTGAATGGAAGTGGGAAGTGGTGACAATGGATTTTATTATGGGATTGCCTAGAACAGGCAAGCTGCATGATTCGATCATGGTGGTTGTGGAAAATCTTACGAAAGCTGCACATTTTATTCCACTGAAAACTACGCACAAGAAAATAGATGTTGTTGATATTTTCATGAAGGAAGTGTCACGATTGCACGGGATTCCTAAAACAATTGTGTCCGACAGAGCCCTGAAATTCACCTCGAATTTCTGGAAATGATTGTTCAAAGGATTCAGAACAAATATGAAATTTAGTACAACTTATCATCCTGAGTCTGATGGATAGACAGAGAGGGTGAATAGAGTGATAGAAGATATATTGAGAGTTAATGTGATGGACAAACCATCGAAATGGGAAGAATACCTACACTTGGTAGAATTCACTTATAACAATGGGTATCAGGCATCATTGAAGATGAGCCCATTTGAAGGACTTTACGACAGAAAGTGCAATACTCTAGTGAGTTGGGATAATCCAGCTGATAGGACAGTAGTTGGTCCAGAGTTGCTCAGGTAGATGGAGGACCAAATGATAAAAATTAAGAAAAATTTAAAAGCTGCCCAAGACATACAAAAAATTTATGCCGATAAGAATAGAACCCACAGAGAATTCAAAGTGGGTGATCATGTTTTCCTAAAAGTGAAAGCTAACAGGAGTTCCTTGAAGCTGGGAAGATGCGCCAAGTTGGCAGCCAGATTTTATGGGCCCTTTGAAATCCTAGAGAGGATTGGTCCAGTTGCTTATATGATTGCATTGCCTGCATCTATGTCTATTCATAATGTCTTCCATGTATCATTGCTAAAGAAATATATACCTGGTGCTAACCATGCTATTGATTGGAATGTGATTCAGGTGGAGCAAGAAGGCACTTTTCAAGTGCATCCGGTGCGCATTTTGGACCGAAAAGTCAAGCAGATCTGGAACCAAGCCATAGGGATTGTAAAGGTTCAATGGACCTGGTACGATCCTAAGGACGCTACTTGGGAGCATGAGGATGCAATGTAGACAGAATACCCACATCTTTTTGAATATTTTGAAAATTCTATTGTATATGGGTGTATGATGCACTGAGGAAAATGCATAAATAAGGGGAGGGGATTGTAATATCCCTTGACCGAACCCAATTGTAAATGTAATATAAGCATACATAAGCTGGTGAGATGTTTTGACATCATTTTGTAATACACTTCCCTGGACATAGTGCGCGAATGAACTACGCAGTAAAATGTTGTAGTATGCACATTCCCATATACCTTGTGTAGTAACTAAAGTGTGTGCAGTATGGAGGAAATCGAGCCTCATGTATATGATATGTGTTATAGGCTGGTGATCCGATTATTATAAGTTGGGATGCTTATGTTTTGGTATTAGGTCGGAATGCCTAGATGTTAAAGGCCAGTGCACTTATTTTGTACATGTATCATGATTAATATAAAATACATCCCTGCACACAGATCGACCATTATAAAAGATATGGGGGACTGAACTTCACCAGTTAGGGAAAGAGAGGGCCAAGAGTCAAGGAAATATTATATTAATATTTCCTAAAGAAGAAAGTATGGATAATTATTTTATCCTAAGTTCTAAAGTTGGGGACAAGTGGACCAAAGTAACTTCTGATATGACAAGTGTTAAGTTGAGGACATGCATTCATATCGTGGGGACTTAGGTCTTTTGGTCATTTTTTCACGGGGATTTTGATTTTTATTTTTTTTGACGGAAACGGTTATATATTATATTAGAGGGGTGGCAAAGCCACAGATTCAGTTACAAAATGGCCCCGAATTTCTTCGGGCCTAAATTCCTGATACCATTCTACTTTGAAGCTATAACTATGAACTGATCTAGCTCCCATGCTTCTTACCATATTGCTTATTTAAAGAATTGGCTACAATACAAAATGCCAGAATGCTGGTCAGATCCTGCTGACAATTACTTTACAAAGAGAGATTACTTCTTGGAATCCTGGTTCCAGTTGCTATTCAGCTGGGCCATCTTGGCTTCCAGCTGTTCCATCCTTTCATCAAATTCTTGCTGTGGGTTTTTCAGCTCTTTATGGAGTTTGTCCAGCTCCTCCGCGAATCCAATTTTGGTCATGGTGATATCATCTTCGAGTTGTTCCAGCCTGCGTCCAGCCTCCACGTCCAAGTTCTCTAAGAAATCCAATTGATTCTGGAGTAGCTGTTGCAAATTCGCCAGAGCTTTGTCCATTTCTTTCAGACGCTCCTCCGTGCTCAGCTTCCCTTTTGAAGAAGACGTCATCTCCCTCCGATCTCTAACCTCACGCATCCTGCCCTGCTTACTCTGATGCTTCACACTCTCTGGACTAAGCGGCTTGCAGGTCTTTGCTTGAGCAGGAATGAGAGGGCATCGATCTCCCTTTATCTCTTTCTCGTGCGTTCTCATTATTACCTTTGGATTCTGGCCATGGTCGCGCGGATCTCTTGTCTCCACAGGATCTAGAGCACCATTCCTCATGGTACTGAGCCAACTCTTCTGTCCAACCAAAACTTCTGTCCCTCTCTGCCTTTGAGATTCACCCGAATCCCCTGCTACTGCGTGATATTGCATTTGGGAGAGTGCAAGAGGACGGCATGGGTTCATGGTATCTCCACATTATTCATAATTCCATTAACTAACAGTACCCCCGCCTCCAATAACACGCCTTTGTTGGCTTCCTTATCAACCATTCGGTTGAGATCCCTTAACACGTGAAAGAAATGACAAGAGTTAAAATTCCTTAAGAGGAGGCGAATTTTATCAAGAAGATTGTTCAGATTAGTACTTTGGGTTGTGGAGTGTTTGATCATGGCCTGTATAATTATTCTGGAATCGCCTATGATTGTCAAGTCCTAGATTTTGAGTTTAATTTCCTAGTGTAGACCTTGCCAGAGAGCCAATGACTCAGCTCGGTTATTGGACTCTATGCCTAGTCTGATAGCAAAATGCGTTGCTATGTCCTCTTTGGGATTTTCAATGATGCCCCCTCCTCCAGCCTAGCCTGGATTTCCCTTCGAGGCCCCATCAAAGAAGAGGATATGCGTTTTTATATTACTTTTCAACCTTGCAAATTCGTTTTCGCTTTTTCTGATCTCCCATCCTTCTTGGATTGGATCACTTCCCTTTTTGCTCTCTAATCCTTGTATATTGAACTGTCCTATCCAGCGCCCCTCTTCTTCATCCATCTTGTGTAGCTTTACTGTGGAGAAAAGGTGAGCAGCTGATTCTCCCAGCATAGATTGAATTTTAGTGATGATTCTGACTTCACTCAATTGGCTTTCTCTGAAGATTCTGTGATTCCTCTCTAACCAGAGATTCCATAGGGCAAACTTTGGTAGCAATCCCCATATCAAGAGAGATTGGTTTCTTCTCTTGACAGCAAAGGGGAACAAGGATTCCCATTGGAGGAGGAGACTTATCACATCAGGTGGAAAATTGGTTGCTGGTTGGGATCCTGTTACCTTCTTCCATACTTCTTTTGAATAGCTACAGTTTAAGAGAAGATGGTCAGCTGTTCCTTCCTCATGGAGGCATATAGGGCATCTAAAGGGTCCTTCCCAGCCCCTTCGTCTGAGGTTCTCTCCTGTTTGGATACTCTTGTGCGCCAAGGTCCAAATGAAGAGGTTGATTTTTGGGAGGGAGCGAAGATTCCAGACTGCTTTCCAAAGTGCCAGATTAGGCATAGCAGTGGGGACGGAGTTGAAGAGAACGTATCCCTCTGCTGTGGTGTAAGTCCGAGCATTCCTTCCCCATCCTCTTTCATCTTTACCTATATTTTTTAGAGGGGATTTCCCTTGAAGACACTTCTTAAGTACATCCCATTGACTATCTAGAGTTGTTGGTCTGTTTGGGACTTCCCACCCTTGCCAGAGGTGAGGCCTTTCTTCTCCCCATACTAAAATGTCTGAGAGCGTTAAAATGTTTTGTCTGTCCATACATCTTTTGAGGCCCTGTAGATCCTGGCACTGATCTAGGGTTGGGTCGCCCATTATTGAGTCTGTCCAGATTCTTATTTTCCTACCATTTTTTGGCACCTAGGTTAGATGGGGGGTGAAGTGAGGGAGCGTCCTTTTGCATAGCGCAAAAATAGGAGAGATTTTCAATTCCTTACATGGGAGTTCTAAGCTTCTGTCCTGAGACCATCGAAAGTATTTCCTCCAAAGAGCGCGTTTACTCCAAGTGGTTTTGCCAGTGATAATTTTCCAGAGAAGCTTTGCCCCTAAGGCCAGATTTTGAATCCTTGTTTTTTTAAAATTAAGACCTCCTTCCATGAAGGGCTTTGTGGTTTTTGCCCAGCTAATCAATTGCAACTTTTTCTTTTCTTTCCTTCCTCCTTCCCACAAGAATCGTCTCTGAAAAGCCTCAATTTTTTGGATGACTGTGGCCGGTGCTAACAGCAACGAGCATTGGTAGATAGGGATACTAGACACCACAACCTTTATCAGGACTGCCTTCCCTGCTAAGTTTAGCCAATTTTCCCCCCAAGCAGTGAATTTATTCTTGAGTTTTTCTGCAAGATGGTTCCAGTGGGAGGCTCTAGGTGCAGACTTAAAGATAGGAACTCCCAGGTACTTAAAGGCCTCCTATTTTGTATGCCCCTCCATCCCTAGAACTCTTGTTATTCTCAGCATTTCATTTGGGGTGATGTTCCAACCATAAATGTTACTCTTAGTCTAATTTATTTCACTACCGGAGGCTGCTGCATAGGCGTCCAGTTCTTCCTTGAACTTTTTTGCTATTATTGGGCTTGCTCCTCCCAGCAGCAGCGTATCATCCGCAAATTATGCATGGTTGATGTCTTTCACCCCTTGTGCTATTCTTAGGCCGTGAAGATCTTTATGAATTTGGGAGTTTTCCAACTGGTAGCTGAGAACTGATGCTTGAATTGCATAGAGCAAGGGAGAAAGAGGACATCCTTGCCTTAGGCCCCTGGAAGCTTTGAAGAAGGCAATTACTTTCCCATTCACTAGAGGGGCGATCCAAGGAGATCCGATGTAGGTTTTTATCCAACTTATAAAATGTGAATCGAACCCAAACTTCCTCATAACTTCAAATAAAAATTCATGTCTGACTCTATCAAAAGCATTAGCGAGATCCAGTTTAATCACCATACCTTTTTATTTCCTTAGGACGCTGGAGTGAATCGCCTCTTGAACCAGGATGATGTTGTCGGTAATATGCCTCCCTTGGACAAATCCGCCTTGATTTTCAGGAACGATGAGAGGGAGAGCTTCCTTGAGACGATTGGCTATTACTTTGGCGAGGATTTTATAGCTTGTATTGCATAAAGAGATTGGTCTGAAATGGTTGAAGGAAATCGCTCCTTTTTCTTTTGGGATGAGTGTCAGAAAGGAAGAGTTGGTGCTTCCTCCCAGCTTGCTGGCCTGCTGTGACTTCTGGATCATTTTGGTTAGATCCTTTTTAATTAATTCCCAGCACTGCTGATAGAATCTGGCAGTGAACCCGTCCGGTCCCGGAGCCTTGTCTGGGTTCATCTGATCAAGGGCCTCCTTTATCTCTTGTTGCGTTACCTTACTTGTCAGCTTGCTGTTTATGTCTTCGTTTATTAGCCTTGGAATAACCATGAAAGGGTACCTCTGCTGGTCCAATGCCGAGTCTTTTGGATCTGTGTATAGCTTCTCAAAAGCTTCATAAGCTGCTTGTTTTATGCCCTCTGGATCTGCAATTGTTTTGTTCTGGACTTGGATTTCCTTCACTGCCTTATATTGTTTCCTTGCTTCCGCTTGTTTATGAAAGTAGGCCGTGTTACAGTCTCCCTCTTTCAGCCATAAACTTCTTGACTTCTGCCTCCAATAGTTTTCTTCCAATCTGCAGGCTTTGTGCCATTGCCTTTGGAGGCTGCCCTCCTGTTGCAAGATTGCTGGAGTGATCTCCTTCTGTTCCATTTCCAACTGATGGGCCTCGAGATGGATTTGGGCTGCTAGGCACATTTCTATTGGGCTTGGTTGGCTCTTGTCCCAAAGCTTCAGAGCGATTTTTATCCTTTTAAGTTTTTCCTCCCACACGTAAAAAGCTGAGCCTTGAACTGTGGTGCCCCATATTTTTGTTACTAGATCCATGAAGCCTTTTTCATTTATCCAGCTTGGGCTGAATCTAAAGGGGATGGGCCCTCTGACTTGGTCTTTTTTGATCTCTAACCGAATCAGCTTGTGATCAGAAATGCTGTGGGGCAGAATTTCTGCTTTTGCTTCGAGTCCTAGCAGCAGGAGGGAGCTTTGTACGAGGAATATGTCTAGTCTAGCAGCGATGTGCCCAGGACCAATCCTTTTATTGGTCCATGTGTAACGTCCTTTGACTAGTTTAATATCGAGGAGGTCCCAGGCTGAGGCTAAGTCCTCTACCCATTCTCTGGCCGGGTCTCTTACTATAGCGCCGCCCCTCTTCTCTTCATGGGCTAGAGTTACATTTAGGTCTCCTCCAAAGATGATATTGGTGAGATTGTTTTGCTGGAGGTACTCCTGTAAGGACTCCCAGCAGTGTTTTTTTTCCCCCAAAAGCTGTGGAACATAAATATTAAAGACGCTTACCTAGCAGCCCGTGTCTTTGTGGAGAAATCTGGTGTGAATCCAATGCATGCAAGTGTCAGAACTGAGCATGTCTATTTTAGAGGCATTCCACATTGTGCAGAGCCCTCCTGAGGCGCCTCTGGCGTTTCCAACAACTCCTAGGCTTCCTTTCCAAACATTCAACAAGGTTTTGAGCGCATCCTGCTGGCTCATTTTAGTCTCCTGGAGCAGTAGGATACTTGCTTTCGAGGTTTTTATTATATCCTTAAGCGCTTCTTCCTTCTTTTTGCTGCCCATTCCCCTACAGTTCCAGGAGGTTATGATCATTATAAACCTTGGGGGGAGGGATGGCCTCCTTGGGAGGCTTTGGCCTGCTTCTGTGTGTGACGAACATTCATCATCTGTTTGATGGTAGGTTACGACCCATTGAGCACATCTTTGTAGGCCTCATGGTCCCTCTTAGTTTTTTTTGTTTTCCGGCCTCTTCCCATTTTCTTTGAGGTGGCCCATACCTCATTTGCTTCGTCTGAGTCGCTGCCTATAGAGATCTCCCCCTCCTCTATGTTCTGACTGCCTTCCTACTTCTGGGGGGAGTTATTTTGCGTCCCTTCTTCTTCTGTTGGCTTGTTCCCCTTGTCTTCAGGATTCTGATCTTCCTTTTCTCCCTCTTGAACTTCTTTACTTGGAGCTTGTTCTCGTTCCTTCGCTTCTTTAGCTAGGATACTGAGGTTGTTCTCTGTTTCTTTGGCTCCTAAGGATTTGGCTTTCTGTGGATTTGTCTTCTCATTTCTTTGGCCTCTTGCTTTTGATCTCCCTTTCCGGGCCTGCTGCTAGCCTTCGTCCCCTTATTTTTTTGTGGAGGGGGGGTTTTTTGGGTAGTTCCTTTGGAAGTGGCCATATTCGTGGCAACCTCTACACTTGAACGAGAGATGTTCGTAATCCAGCTTTTGGAAGTGTTTTCGGTTGCCGACCTTCAATTTTATTGCCTCGGGTAGACCTACCTCTAGATCAACCTCCACACAGATCCGCGCACAGGAATATTGGTCTCTCGGTTCTGCTCGGTCAATGTAGCGACCAAGACCATTGCCTATTGCCTGAAGAGAGGAGGGGTTCCAGCAGTGAATCGACAGGTTGGGGAGTCTTACCCAGACTGGAACATCCTTGGGGACCTCTGAAGCAGGGTCCAAATTTGGGGTCCATCTGTTTAGGTAGAGCCCCTGAGTGCCCATGAAGTACGGGTCATTTCTGAAAATCAAATCTCTGTCCTCCTGAGAGATAAATTCAAAAATAAAGTATCCTCGCCCGACTGCATAACATGTCACACTATTTGTTATCAGAGGCCTCCAGTTTCGCTGTATCCAGTTGTCTGTGGATCTGGTTGAGGGCCAGAATCCCATAAACTGGCCGATAAGTCCCCGTTCAGAGAGGGATAGGGCGACTTTCATTGGGTGTTCAGGTGGCAGGTCGATCTCTGGTATATCATCCAATTTCTTGACAAAACTCGGAGCTTCTGAGATGGTCGAATTCTTGATGCAGGCTTCTACCAGACGTCGAAAGGAGGCGGAGGGGGAGGGAGGGGGCGGCGGCTCCCCTCCTTGGGCTGCCATGGAGGCACACTAAAGAACCCTAGGCGTAACCAGGGCTAGGTCAGGGATGCGCGCGATCCAATTGAGACTGCATATTATTCCCCACGGGGATTTTGATTTTTACCAGTAGCTTGACCATTATTTTCTCACCATCACTTTCATGATGACTATCACAGTGATTCCTTCCTACACTCAGTTATCCAGTCAATGATTCCATGACCATTTTTCACTCACGCAGTCTGTTATCCTTGAAACATCCATTTCACCATATCTGAGCCTGTTTCCATAGCCTTTTCCAGTTGGTGTACCTAGTTAGCTTGGAGTGGGATTGAAGAAGTGGGTTTTCAGGCCTGTGAGAAATTCTACGAGAGAGAGAATTGTTAGGGATTGATTCTTGAAGGTGCTAAACTATAGCTACAGTACTCTGAGACTTCCGGTTCGGCCTGTTGTTGAAGCCCTAGAAGGGAAGTGGGGCAACCGAGGGACTGTTGAGCAGAGAAGGGGCACACTTCCTTGGGTGGGATAGGCATGTGGGGAATGAGAGGCTATAGGCTGTTAGTTGAGTGATCACTTGAGACAGAGTATTTCCTGTTGTCCATGAGCCTTAGCCTGGTTAGGAACCCTTTACCCTAGGTGGAGTTCAGTCCCAGCTCAGGGGTGACTCACTGTTGAGAGTGATGAACAGTGTAGTCTAAGGCTGGGAGGTTCATGGATGGTCTATATGCAATAGGTGACAATATTTCCAAGATAAGTACCAATCGCATGATAAAATGATATGTTGCATTTCTATTTACATGCCTATGTTATGGTTTACCATATATGTGATTATAATTGCCTGTATGTTTATGGGTATTTTCCTGTATATGCTGCATATCTGTAGTTCCTGTTATTTCAGTATAAAAGTCATATATTACAGAAGGTAATTGTTTGTTTATGTTTATATGTAAAGATTCCACAAGAGTGTTGTATGTATATGTTTACGTTGCGTCCAGTTTAAAGAGAAAATTTATATGGCATAGCTCAGTTGATTACTGGGTATGTTACCGTATGTTCCACAGTAAGGGAACGAAAGCGTTCTCTAGAGTAGCATGGTCCAGCCTGTTTAAGGCTGGGGATGTTACCAATTGGTGTCAGAGCATGAGAGGTTTCTCTGGAGTGGCATCCCCCGGCCTGCAGGTGGCCAGGGGAACATTACAATATCTCCTCTGAAGGGCCCTTGAAATTGTTACATATTTCCACTGCTGTCTCATAAGGAATTGTTTATTTCCTGCTTCTTCTTACCATTTATTCATCCATTAAGATCTTAAGAGAAAGTCTATAAGTTTTCCTCCTTGAAAGTTAAGAGCATATTCCAATTGAATGATTATGCATACAGTGGTAAAATCCCCTCATACTTAACACTTTTCATGAATTATTCTCAAATTCCTGATTATATTTCCATTAAATCATCTCAGTTCCCCCTGTTGCATAATTATTATGGTTACCTCTTCTAAGATTACCGTTCTTGGTCTTCGGAGCCATGAGTTCTGAGTTATAAATCTGTTGGAAACAAATTTTCCTGTGGAGTTGCCAGTTTGTTGACGATTAAAATCGTCAACAAAGTTTCTCCCGCAAAGTGTTGCTAAAGCCTATTAGTATAAAAACTAAATAATACTAGTAGGTGGGACACCCTTGAACTATTGAAGATCAGATCTGTTCATTTTGATATTGTGATGATGTGCGACACGACTTACATGGTTGATGATATCTTGTTGTTATTGGTTATGATTTGAGCTTATGAAGTATTGATTCCTTATGTTACTACAACCCATGCTATTCATTAATATTAATGCTATATGTTCTTATCGCACCTCCACAACAAACATGTTAGTAAAACTACATGCAGGACAGTTTTGAGAAAGGAAAAAACACTATGCAAGGAAAAGGTATCTAATACTGCAATTTTACTATACTACATGCAAACAATTGGAAGGAAATGAGAATCAATTGCAAAGGGGAAGAATTTAAAGCTATCCTATATACTATACTACATGCATGAAAGACTTAACAATTATTGTTAAATCCTAGCTAGCAAGTAAACGGTTATTCAATTGTGATTGAGTTATATGGTTAATACGCATATGGTATGAAATTTTAGTGCGCATTTGGCAGGGTAATAGTGCTAATGGTTATGCGAATGGTTGAATTATATGGAACTTGGTTGAATTATGTTATGGCATAATTTAGAAAGGTGATATGGCCACGTTGTTGGTTTTAATAGGTGATCGTTTCGATACATGGGTTGATTGATGGTGTTAATGAAGAACTCGTTAGCATGTAATGTTAAATTAATGAAATGTGGGTGGAGGCGACGTGCATTTACTGCATTTCACCTTTACTCCTCCCTTTAGCCACCCACCTAGTCAGGCTATTGTTCGATCTTGCTGCTGTGGTTATGCTCCAAATTCTTAAGGAATTCGATTACATGTATATTCTTTTTTTGGCCATTCGTGACTCTGCTCTGGTTATGAAATGATTACTGGATCAAGTGTATTGTTTTGTGTTTTCCTAAGTGTTGTAACTGTGTGAAATTATGTTCTTGGAATGGAGAGTGGATGGTTCTTCCTATAATGATATTAAATTCGTAGAAGTTATTGGTTTTCCTGGGTGGTAGCTCTATGTTATCCTTGTTGGTTTAGTTGGAGGATTTTTGTTTTGTCTTCAATGGATATCCATCTTCACACATTATCACTAAATTTGGTCCTTGGATTTTATGGGTTTAATGATTGAAGGCATTCTACGCCACTGTGTTTGGCTCACTTGGGCATTGGTTGATTTCACCACTAAGGGTCACGAAATGGGTTTTATTGTTCTTACTCAGCCCTGTCTTCACCTCTGTGTTGTGGTTGTTTGAGATAAGAGCACAAGGGTTATCCCCGGCATGCGTTAAATAACATTTCCAGTCCATATTAGAGGCCCACTTTCGGTTATGGCCCGTTGTCATGGATTTGTACCTGTCCATGAATGAGTCGTGGTTCTTTCTATGTATGCACCGTTGGCCTCAGAGTTTTCACCATTACAAGGGGTGGCTTTGATCTCCCTTTGTTGGTTACGGAACAAACCTTATCCCTCCAGTCTGAAGATTGATAGAGAAGACTAGCCTAGCCTGTTGGGTTTATGACCCAGTTATTGTTGGATGGTTGTATAATTGTTGACTAATTTGAGCACAGGCTCGCCCAATTGGTCGTGTGACAGTCGTGTTGGTTGGTATATAGTCACTGCATCTATTATAATAGTGGTAAAACCTACATTTCCAATTTCACTTTCAAATTACATAGTCTCTCTCCTTATGAGTTATAACTCAGTATTGTTTAATGGAGAGGGCCGCTACCCCGATTCAAATTGGTGCGTGGGTATGCATGGTTGTCACAACTTGTTAGTTCATTTGATTTGATGACAGTGATAAATTGGTTGATACATGGTCACTGGTATTTTGCAATAAGGATTGTTGGATGTTTAGCTAGCATTGGTTACCAATTCTTGATGTTTCTCATGCATGTCGCATGGTGTGTATGGTTTTTTTGCAAAAAGAAATATTGGTCCTGGAAACTGTGGTTTTGTTTTGGGGTTGAATGATTATTGAACCGAATGACTATAGAAACTATATCCACTATATCCTTATGATTGTTCGATTGTGTAAGCCTAAGTTTTCATAGCATAGTCAATTACAATATGACTAGATCGAAACAATATTGTATTAAATCGATGGCTCGACATGATGGTTGAGTTATTGTAGTGACTATGTTTGTTTTGGTTAAGTGGAAATGTTGCATCATAGTGTTTTAGTTACTGCGCACTGTGTATGATATGGATAGCTTGGGTTTTCACAGGGTTTTAAGCATGTTTTTTTGCAAGCCCAATCATTTGTTGAGACAGGATTGTTGTTGATACCTCGTTGCATTGGATGGGTGTCCCATATTTTTAGAGTCACATTAAATTGGGCTTGCACAACGATGGAATTCACTTGCATGATTGATTTATTTGGCGCATAGCTTGTGTTGGAATGGTGGTTGTTGTCTGTTTAATTAACAATTCGTATTTTGCAATTTAATCCGGATTATTTGGCTACTGCCTATGTCTGTTTAATGAATATCATTGCATTTGAATGATAAGCTTGATTGCAGTGATAGTGACTTCATTGTTAATTTAAAAACACGACTTTTGAGTATAGTTGTGGATTGAAGAAATGCATGGGTAGTGGTTGATTTTGATGGTTAACAAAGTATAAGATGCAAAGTATATAAATGAAAGGAAAAAAATCCCTTTACATAATCCATATTGTCTTGTAATGGCACTGTATTGGATATTTGATAATGGACAGTGAACTAGTTAAACACACAGTAATTATTATTTGGTCACAATGATTGTTGGTTGGTGCATCTATTTTTTGCAGAATGTTTTATGGATCACTTAATTAATTTCATGAACAATAATCGTTATTCTTCCCTTCAATTATTTCATTTTCCACTAATTGCAAACCCTGTCACCTACCATATTAATTTTTCCACTTCTTGTTCTGAGATTGATTACAGTCAAGAGAATTTCAGTGTTAAAGTAGTCGAAAGTGGCAGTGTGGCTAGTGTCTTGAGTGGATTACAATGATGTTTTATTGGTTTTCTTTGCAGTTTATTGTTATTGTCATTGAGAAGTAGCCATGTTCTTTTATCCCTCATTGCACCATGTTTCTCTCAATACAAACCCCTCGCATATCCCATAACCATTTTTACCCCCTGCTCATTGATTAACAGTAAAACAATATGTATGGATTGGATTGCATGAATCTGATACATTGCTGAGCCAAATCTATTTCATATTTTTAAAGATTTGTCATGTATGCTTATTCAAAAGACTATTTTCTAATCAATCACACATGTAGGATGAGTTTTTTTCAGTCCAGGTAGCCATGACCAAGGAAACAGAGGTAGAGGTAACTGAAACTGAGGTCCAAGAAGGCCTAGGTTCTTTAGACATTTTGACGTTGATTCACAAGAGCTTGGCCAATTGTTTCATGTCAGATTCTTCAATTGGATTGGGCAGGGAATAGTCCAACCTAGGCCTAAAAGGACTCCTTTCCAAGCCCCCAGTATCCCTGTACCTCCTCATGTCTCATTGCAACCCGAGGTCCTGGAAAATGATGGATGGCAGGAGATTTTCCACCCGACAGTCTCCCAACATAGTGGCTGTCCCAATTTGTCCTTGCCTGTTCTTCTGCCTATTAAACCCACATTTTCCAATCTTCCCCTGACCACTCGCCAGTGCAATCCTCCCATGCAAGAGATTGAAAATTGAGGCCCACCATTCCCTTGATAAAGGAAAAGCCACGTCTGCCCCTTCCTCACCCTCCAATGGCTCTGATAAATGTGTGTCTTCCCATATGCATTTGAGGGATGATTGTTCCCATGTGATCATTGAGATTAGGCATAAAGGCTCTCCACAACCAATGGAAAATTCAGGAAAATCAAGAGGTGTCAGCAATAATCAAGGCAAGGTTGCATCGCAGACTGGGAAATATGGATTTTGAGTTTTATTTTATGTATTGTTTTATAACAGTTGACTTCAGGGACCTTTGAAAAACATGTTTTATTTTGGATATATGAGTGTTATTTTTGAAATAATTTCAAATTTCATAAGCTAAAATTGCCAAAAGTGAATATGTTGATGGGAGACATAAGGAGGTGTGTTTTGCTTAACTAATGGTTATGTTATGATTTTTATAACTGTTATGAACTAATGGGAGCCACAAGGGGTCCCACCTACTAGTTATTATTTATTTATGATGCTTGTTATAATTATTACTCTTCCCCCTAACTAAAGTTAGTTGAATCTTTTGATTAACTTAACTAATGAGTTGGTTCAACTACTTCAACCAATTCTAATTTGTTAAAAGAAAAAGGAAAGGGAGGAACAAGAGGAGGATAGAAGATGAAGCATACTAATGTTTTCTCTTTGAGTTTTTGTTGATATAGTTCAATTTTCGTTCATTCATTGATTCATCACAAGCCTAATTATCTTTCATGATAGTAGGGTATTATTGTAGAAAACTATATTCAGGGATGAATCACATGAGTGACAAAGGATATTGTACAAAGTCGAGTGGGAAACAATATGTGGCAAGCTGATCCATCTTTTAGAGTTTAGTTTTGGTTTTCTGTTAGAGGTCCTTTCGTATGTTCCATCGGGGATGTCTAAGTTTGACTTTGGTCCAAAATTTTTGCATGAGATTTTGTAAAGAAATGACTCTTTGGTGAATTTGAATGAAATAAAGGATTTCTTTGTGTCTCATCTATCTTGATTACCATCTTGGTGACTTTTCTTCTATCTTTACATTTATTTCAGCAACTGATATGTTCAGAAAATTACATAAAAAGTGAATTTTCAGCAAGCTTTTTTGTTGATAAAAGACTATCCTAGGCACTTGTAATTAATACTTGTGAGTTAGGATGTTATTTTTGTTGGCTATAAACATAGGGTGATATTCCCATATATTTTTCTCTAGCCAAGAAAAATCTGAAAATGCTTGAGTAAGATCATTTCATATCTTTTCCTCAACACGCATCAGCCAACAATGTCATCTACCCTACAACATCAAGCCCTTCAAAGACGAGGTATTGTGTGATATTTCTCCCCTTGAAGTTTGTGATGTTCTTTTAGGAAAACCATATTTGTGGAAGTGACATGTTGTGTATGAGTCTAGACCCCGTAGTGTTATTATCAGTTTGGGTAGACAATTATACAGGATACCAGAGGTAGCGCCTCCTATTGCTATTTCTTTAATCTCTGCTAAGAAATGCAGTAATGTTATTTCATAGACCGGGAAGTTTTTTTTTTTTGTGATCCATTCTCATAGTAAGCATAAGGTTGTCACCACATCTATGGCCTCTACTTAGATCCTCTCTTTTCAGCAAAATAAAGTGGACAGGATCATGGAAGAGTACAGAGACATCTTCTCCTCACCCACCGGGGTACCAACGCACTGCTAAGTCAAGCATCCAATTGATCTAACCCCTGGTGAACCTCTGCTCAATGGACTAGTCTATCATCACTCGCTGATGGAAAATGATGAAATCAAGTGTGTGATCCAAGAACTTCTTCAAAAGGGGTACATCATACCCATCTCCTCCCCTTGCAGAAGCTTGATTATAGTGGTGCAAATAAATACTGGACCTGGCAACTCTGCATTGATTATAGAGCATTAATCAAAATCATAGTCAGGAACCGGTACCCAATTCCCCAAATTGATGACATTCTTGAACAAATCAAGGGGGAAACATTCTTCAAAAATATTGACCTAAAGTATGGATACCACCAGGTTCCCATCGAATCAACTAATGTATGGAAGACAAATTTCAAATCTGAAGAAGGTCTCTTTGAATGGCTAGTCATTCCCTTTGGCTTAACAAATGCACCAACCAATTTCATGAGGTTGATGTATGATGTATTGATACCCTTCACCAACTCTTTTGTGGTGTTATATCTAGATGACATCCTCATCTTTAATAGAATTTGGGAGGAGCACATGCAACATATTCAACAGGTTTTGAATACTCTGTGACAACACAAACTATATGCCAACTTGGAAAAATGATCCTTTTGCATGAACAAGGTCCAATAATTGGGCTACATTTTTTATGAGCATGGGGTACATGTGGATCCATATAATATCCAATTCATCTATGACTAGCCAGCCCTGACCACACTAACTGAGATTCAAAGCTTCTTGGGACTTTCCAACTTCTACCGACGGTTCGTGTTGGGATTATCCCTTATTGCATGGGCCCTCATCCAAGTGACCAAGAGTGGTGGTAGGGAAAATTTCACATGGGGTAAGGCACAAAAATGAGAATTTGATGATCTGAAGCATCACTTGTGCTCAGCTCCAGTACTCTCCTTACCCGATCTGTAACAATTGTTCGAGATTGAGATTGATGCATCAAACTATGTTATAGGTGTAGTTCTCACTTAGCATGGTCATCCAATAGCATACCATAGTGAGACACTCTCATATATCATCCATAAATACCTCACCTATGACAAGGAAATGTATTCCATTATGCAAGCCTTTCATCAATGTAAATATTACATTTTGGTAAAGGAGACAATCATCCACACCGATCAAAAGCCTTTGCAATTCATACATACACAACAAAATTTGTAGAATGAATTCCATCAAAAGTGGTCCACATACTTGCAACAGTTCCATATCAACATAAATTATAAGACAAGGAGCACAAATTGTGCTGCTGATTGCCTTAGTCGACCTCCCATGTGTTGGTTGTGGAGCCTGATTATCTTCCTGATTCAGAGGTCCTTTCTTTCAGCCGTGTTTATACCCCATGAAGTATTTACACCCCAGAAGTATTTACACTCTTCCACGCGGGGGAGTGCAGAGGGGGGGTACCCCCTTTGCAGGGTCCGGGGGGGCTATCCCCCAGGCTGGGGTGTCTGGGGGAAAGCGGGCCCCCAGTGGGGGTTCAAGGGCGAAGCCCTCGAAGAAAAAATTGCCTTGTAAAAGTATATTGTAATTTCATTGTAAATCTGTATCATTCATTATAAGGTCATACATCTAACGGTAGAGATTATGTTAGGGTTTTTTGCCCTAGAAGGCAACCCTCTTTTATGAGGGAAATGTATTGCGACTATGGATGATGGTGAATATTCTATTCTGAGAGAGGAGACTATGAGAGAAAGAAGAGGAAGTTACAACGGGTTTTGCTGTAGGTTATATCCCTTCATTTGCTGGATAATAATAAAGGAAGGAC
>ML783162.1:1933218-1951331 GCA_009831015.1 Picea engelmannii | reverse complement strand
TTGGGAATTCATCACAATGGATTAGATGTCTGGCCTTCTATCCACCAAGTAAGGAAATGATTTCATATTTGTGGTGGTTGATCGGTTTTCGAAGATGGCCATTCTCACAACGTGCAATAAGAGAATCAAAGTGGCATATACTGCTAATCTCTTCTTCGAACGAGTGTGGGTCCATTTTGGGATACCACATACCATCATCTCTAATCGGAACAATAGGTTCCTCAACACATTTTGGTCGAGTCTCTATTCATTGTTGGACACCAAGATCACTAAAACCATTTCCTTCCAACCTCAAACCGATGGCCAAACATAGGCCGTCAATCAGATGATTATGCACATCCTTCACATGTATAACTCTAAGCATCCATGTACATGGGATAAGAGTCTTCCCTATTTTCAACACAACTACAACAGGGCTCTCCATATCTCCACCAACCATAGCTCCTTTTAGGTGGGGATGGGATTCCAAACCTTGGGTCCCATTGATGTTGTACTACCTCTTGCAACCACACATATAGATTCTTCCCATGTTCATTTTGAGGCCGAAAAAGCCACCAGATTCATTGAGAAGATTCAAGGCATCCACCAATAGGTCCATGAGATTTTTCAGAAAGCCAATGCTAAGTACAATCAACGCCATGATCAACACTAGGTACCACACAAGTTTCAGGTGGGAGACAAGGTTTGATTACATTTGCAGAAAGAACACCTTACAGGGCCCCATCAGAAGCTCTGTCCACTTCTCTATGGGTCTTACACTATCGCCAAGGTTGTGGGTGACAATGATTTTAAGCTCAACACTCCCCCCTTCCTTGGATTTCACCTAGTGTTCAATGTGGACCTCCTTCAACCATATTTTCCACCATTATTGGACACCTAAGAGATCATAGAACATTTGACACCAACAAAGATCAACCGTGATTGCATGGAACATGCATCCATTGATAATATAGTGGACACACGGGTCAAGAGCACTCGCCAGCAGAGGATCCAACTTTATTGGGTTGTTAAGGCAGGGCAACTCCTGCACCAAGGAAAGTGGCTCAGACAGAGCTAGATTCATCATAAATTTCCTCACCTGATGGGGGAAATCAATGCAATGGATACCATTGCTTCCTAATTGGGGGAGGATTGATCCAAGTGGATATTGGTGGCCACCCACCTATTCCAACTGTCTCCTCTTGACAATTTTTAGTTCAACACATTCTTTTGTAATTATTTGTAATTGTGGGTTCTAAACTTATGGGACTGTTTGAAGCCCTATAGAGATTCTAGGTGGAGATTGGTGGTTTCCCACCTAATCCAACCGGTTTATTTTGGAAATTTTCATGTCAATACATCTTTTTGTACTTCCAGGGCCTTTTTGGGGCCCTAAACAATGTTTTTTTGGCTTACCACAGTAAAAATGTAGACAAAGTTAGATCTTGATGGAATAAAGTGTATTTCTCAAAAATACCTTTCTAACGGGATATCACGCGCCTATAATGGAGGTCGTATGCAAAATTTACGACCCCGAGAAGTTGAGGTAGCAACTTACCCATCGGGGCCCACATAACTTTTGGTGTTTCATCTCCTAGGGTTATGTTTTTGGATGTCTAGGGTTTGGGCATTCATGAGTAATGTTGAAAAGGACTCTGGAGCCTCATTGTAATCATTCTACTTAGATATATGTGTGTAGAATCCACATCTCTTATCATAGATAGCTACCACCATTCGAGCAAGTTGTTTTAAATTCTGTAGTTTTACAATTTCAGCCTATTTTATTTTTTCAATAGAATGTATTGTTCATTGGATATCTGTTGTTGTTCTCTGTATCTCTATGTTATTGTATTCATCATGTTATTCATTCCCTTCTGCTCATAAATCCGTATCAGTGGGATATCTCGAGAGATTTTTTACTAGTGAAGGGCATCCCATTACCTGAGTTGTATAGGGTCTAGGAAGAAAGAGAGGTTGGAGAGTGGGATTTATATTATAAACATGGGATAAATAGTTAATTACTTGGATATAATAATTGGGAATTTCACTGAGTGAGGAAAACCATAGCCTTACCCAGTAAATTTCTCCTTGTTGTTTCATTTCCTAGCATGGGTTTGGCACCTACTTGAGATGGTGCCTATGGTTGGGAGGAAAACCAATCCCATCGATCTATTTCCCTAAGTGCAATCCTATAGTATAAACGTAACTGGATCTTTAATGCTATATGTTGATGAATAATGTTGTTTTTAGTGCTATAATTAAGAATTGTGTGCTTATTTGGTGAATATGTAAGGATGGAAATTAGTAATGGCGCAAGAATGCAATTTTGGGTTGGTTGGAAGTTATTTATATGTTGATTATAAAGGTTGTTACAACCATATTTGTAATTTACAGGGCATAATTATGCCTTTATTTTGTATGTTAATTCCCAACTATGTAAAATAGATGTAATGGGATTTAATAGATGTAATGGGATTTATAGGTGTCCTAGATGCTATCAGAATCATGGAGAAAATGTAATTAATATTTTGGGAAAGACTATACATGTATGTTGTTGTAATTTCCATGTCTATAAATTATTATGATTCCATGTATCATGAGAAAGGATGGTTTATTTATGGAAGTGGTAGACTACATTCATGGGTAATGGATAAATTTGTTATGGGCATTGTTATTTATGTTGTTATATTATAATTCCGTACAATTTCCTTGTAATAATGATGGTTATAGCTTAATTAGATGACCATATGCATGACAATAAACCTTAGAGTGTCTAACTTACATAGCCCAAATAAATAGTTTCAAATAAAGAGATTTTTGTATTAATGACAAGGTAGTTAGGGTTGATACCCTGATAACTTTGCAAATGTCGAGTTTTGTGTAACACCCCATTTTCCCCTATGATTGTGATTATTCTAAGACTTCATATAATGTGATTATGAAGCATGTAATTATGTTATTTAGTAATAGAAAACACCAGAGAGTTGACTAAAAGGGAAATTCCTTGAGTATTGTCCATGATATCATAGTGGGATTGGTGAGGGGTAATGGAGAAGTTTTAATGAATAAAATAAGAAGCTTTCTCACCATTCCAGCTCATATATGAAAACATTGAATGCATAACCTGCCTACGTAAAAAAAAATTGCATGGAGCCATGTGACTAGTTATGGGTAGAAAAATTGGTGGTTGAAGTAGTTATAACTGCTATCAAAACTTATCTCTTGAAAAGGAAAAGGTCAACTTAAAACCTTATAGAAGGTTACCCTTGGATTCCCCCTTCAAATTTAGATCCCTGATTGGAGGTTGCATATGACAGCAGCCATGGGAATCCCAAGGAGTTGGTGGAAGAAGAGGCCAAAGGTAGAAAACACCACAGAGAGATGTGCACGCAGGAGGAGGAAGGGAGATAGAAGCCATGAAGAGTATGAAAGAATGTTCTCAAGAAAAATTGCAAAGGATTAAGGAGTTTTAAACGAGTTCTCACTGGGAACCACAAAGTCTCACTAGGAACCACAAAGAACACAACGAGTCATAGAATCACGGTTGGAAGAAGTAGTGAGAAGGAAACTCATGCGCATTGCTCCAAGTAATGGAGAAATCAAGAATATGTTCTTGAAGAAAGAATAAATATTACCAAAAAGAGTAATGGTCACCCTGGAATAGAGAAGACCTAGATCCAAAATGGAGCAATAGAGGGTTGCAAATTGGCACTTACTGGAAAGAAACTGACACTCGTAAGGGTAGGTTGTTGAGGGACTATATAGAAAAGAAGGGACCCCCTTGTGCAAAGGAAATATAGTTGGGAAGGTTCTTTATAAACCCGTGGAGGCCCTGAGATCGGTAGGAAGAGGAAAAAATTTGTTGTCTCCAATGTAGTGAAGGAGAGTAACCTTCATGGACCATTGAAAATGATAGCCAGCTGAATCAATCCCCATGTGATGTCATGGCTTTTCATGGGGGTGGAATGTTGTAGGAAGGCACTATGAAACATAGCCTAAGGTATCTACACCTTAGGCTAAAAATGTGTTGGTCAGTTGGTCGGTTTGAAATTTCACTGGACAAATAAGTATCTAACTTGATGTGTTTGATGTATGCTCAATGGTATAAATGTGTTGTTTTCTGGTTTAAATTATAAATGTGGATGCATAGTAGGAATAGTTGAATTCCTGAGTAAAATGGATTATGTATGTTTTCTTTCACTATTAACCAGATACTTCATATAACCAGGTAAATTGTGTAAGGAGGGATGTATCCCTGTGAATTCCGCAAGCCCTTGAAAAGGAAATCTTGCAGAACATAAACCTTCGTCAATTGTGTAATGACCTCATAGGTGAAACATTGTGATTTTTGTAAGTCTTTGAGTGGAAATCTTGCAAGATATGAATAAAATATTCAACCAGAGTCGAAAAAAGTACCATGAATCTTGAAGAGAGTTTCATAGTGGTTAGGGATATTTAATCCATGTCAAACCACCTATCTTAAATGGAAAATTTGTAGGATATGAAAATATTCATTCAATCCCAAGGAGAAATTTCCATAGCCAGTTTTTGAGAAAATGTGTGAACCATGAAGGTCCAACAAAACCTTAGAGATGACCTAGAAGAAACCCTAAACTGGTCAAGTCCTAAATCAAACTGTTAATTTGGATGAAAACTTATGCCTTAATTCGTAGGGATTCACAACCGTTAAATTTGATGCAATGGGTAAATCTTGTCCATTTATCGGAGGATGTGATCATCAGAGTAGCCAAGTGCAAGGTTGTATTGGTACTCTGATGGAGGGGAATTTGATTCAATCATAGTTTTTGATATATCAGAAGAATAGGTGGTGATATCGTGACCATTAATGTCACGTAAAGGTATGTCAGAAGGAAGAACATCAGAGATTAGGAAAAATGGGTACGAGACCAGAGTCTGAAGATGGGAAATTCGAGGACTATCGATTCGTTAGAGATGATCTATAGAATCTCAGTCATTGATTTACATTGGACTCGACCCAAGGAAAAAGTCCTAGTATTCGTAACTATTGTGAAGTTGTAACGCCCGAATGAGCTTAGATTGTCAGATGAGGTGAATGAGGATTGTCAAATCTATTGGAGATTACGTGGTTAGAGTGAGCTAGTCGGGGTGGTCCATTGCATTCGGGTGAATGAAATCTGATAGTGAGGGAATTTGAGAGTAAAGCAATATTTTTGATCGATGAAGGGGAGAGTGTAAAACTTAGACATAATATCATCATGGGTTCCACTTGATCACCTAATGAATAAATGGAGATATGGTTGATAATCATTGTATAATTTTAAGAACCAAAGGGATCGGGGCAATTGGTCTTCAAGTCCGTGAGTCATTGGATCTATTAGAATGATCCATTGAAATGAGACCATTGGAATGATATTTTTAGGTCAGTAACATGATGTTCTGATAAGAAGGATTTTGAGTCACTCTCAATAATTGATTTGAGAGAGAGAAGTGATTCTAACCGTTCGATTGAGGGCATGTAGATACCTTGGCATTTCAACGATCTCCATGGGGGTGGGGGGGGGGGTCTCATTAGTATCTTTGGGGATTGAATAAGTAGAATTTGATACAATAAAAATTGTGATAAGAGAAGTTCTCATTAAAACGTTGAGGAATTGAAACCAACGAGAGCAATCCAGAGTACTTACTTGAGAGAAAGAGGAAAAAAAAAATTTCACTACCCTAAGAGGGAATTAAGGGGATGGGTGTGTTACATAGTGGTATCAGAGTGGAGTTCAAAATATAGGATTGAATGGGTCACGAAGACCACTTAAATGTTTAAGAAAGATTTTATTTTACCAGAATGTTTAAAATGATTGGTGATGTAGTGGATAATAATGGTTTGTCGTTTCAGCACATAGGACATCCTAAAAAGGAAACTAGAGGTGAATGGTGCAACGTATCATGGAAGACATGTCACACTTCAGAGATGAGTAATTTGATGGTTAGAGGGCTAGAAAAAACTCTCTAGACTTAGTATCCACTGTCAAAAGTCTGAAAGAATAAAATGAGAGGCTCATGAAAGCTTAGGATCAGAAAGAAGACTTGAATGCAGTGATCTTGTCATAAATTCATAAGCACCTACAACAAGGCCCAAACACTAGTACTACATAATTCTCTTTGATCTACAATGAAAACAAAATAAAAATGAATAAAGTTCCTTTTTATTAAAATAACCAACATGAATCACCATGAATTACAAAATCCAAGAGTGAAACAATTCTCTCTAATTTACATTGACAACGAATTGAAAATGAATAAACTTTATTTGAATTAAATATTAAACATAAGTAAGAATCCATATATGTTACAAGATTTGAGAGTGAAACAATTCTCTCTAATTTACAATAAGAACAAACTAGAAATGATTAAAATTCTCAATTGAAGTTTCAATGAAGCTAAAATCCCAAGAATGTTATATCTTGTAAGCTTATCATTGCTTTTATACTCACAATGGAATGTTATTTAATTTTAAATATGGGTTGTGGGTAAAACTAAAAGGAGACGAAACCCCAAAGAAGAGGGAGATTCATTTTTCTCCTTTATTATTTATTTTATTTTGAATTTCAGAGATAGACAACTTCCTTTGCATGGGATAGTCCTTATGCAAAGGACTATTCCCCCTTTTTATATGTTTTTTTTCACGGTAGTGGTTATGGAGAATGGGCTAGGCTCTCTGCATAATCTAGGGCCTTGAGTCTAAAGGTTCATAGATATGGAAGAGAATTGCACCCTTCACATGGATGGAGGTGATGTTCCTCATGGATAATAACTATGGAAAGAGGATGGCACCCTCTCCCATGGACCAAAGTCATGATAAGGGGTGGCACCCTCTCCCATGTCCATGGCCATGAGAAGGGGATTCACACTCTCCCATGCCCATGGCCACGATAAGGGGCTACACTCTTTCTCAGGGCCCATTCCCATGTCTCATGGATCATGTGAAGGGTTTTTCCCCTCCTATGGTTCACAACAATGTATTATGGATCATGACCATGGGAAGGGGGATACATCCTCTCCCATCACTCGTGACCAAGTGACGGGGTCTATACATTTTCCATGGCTTGTATCTATGCCCCATGAGGGATGCACCCTCCCATATCGAATGAAAATTATCAAAGGCATGGGTAGCTCTAATGGTGGTCAAGCTATCCTATTAAACCTCATATACATTTTTTGAAAATAAAAATAAAAATAAACCAGAAGGGAAAAAAAGGAAGGGGGTTTTCCCTAATGCATTCTTTCTCCCATAAAAATATATAACTACTACCAACAAAGATTTAACATGAATAACAACAAAAAATTTTCAAATAAAATGTTGTACTCATGCCCAATAAGGAAGATAAGTGCAATGGAGGGAAGTACTCTCTTCTTTCCTATTGGGAAGATGGATTTCTATCCAATCCATTCTCTTCTCTTACAATAAATAGTAACCTACATCATGCAAATGAAACAAAATAGGAAGAGAGAGTTTGAATCACGAAATTTCATGAAAATGCCTATCATTCTTGGAGAAAGATGGAGGGAATATGAACATGGGCTTCCTCATCTCCTCTCCTTTTCTCCTCCAACAACAAATGAGTAAATGATAGCTCACAACAACGAAATTAGTTTAAATATACAAGATGCTATGGTTACAAAGTAAATGGGATTATTTCCCATTTTTATTAGTTCCCCCCTCTCCTTTGCATTCAAACTTACAATTTATTAATTCTAAAATAAATTTTGTTTTGTTGATATAATGAAAATTTCATTTTTCACACTAATAACACCCAATTTAATACTATTACTTTATAATTAGATTTAAAATCCAACCCATCATAATTTCACAACAATTAATGGGAATTTATCTTGTTCAATCCTTCGCCACCACATTTGGTTGCAAAATTTGATGTTGTTTTTTTATAGTGATGGAAAAAATGGTTCATGTTGTTGGATTTTTTTTGAAATTATTGAAAAATGTAGTTTTTTTTCACTTTTCGCCCTTGACATTCATCACAATTTTGATGATATGTTCTTATTGTTGGAATTCTAACGTTATCATGTTGTAATGCTGACGAATTTGTCCATGGGTCCATTTGAATGCTACTATTATATTTACATAGTCAACAAAATTGAATTTGTTAAAGTTGAATATGTCAAACTATTGTCAAAATTTTGACGTATATATAAAATATATTTAAACCCAAAGATATAAAGCAACAATTATGAGATACTTTTGAAGTCTGTAATAGATTTTTTCATACTTTCTACAACTATAACAATGTTTTTCTATCTACTTTAAACAACTATAATAGTGATTTTCTATCTACTTTCAACATCAATTTGTTTCCCTACAAAGTATGAATTCTCTACATATTTGAAATTATCTTCAAGTCAACAATTTGAAAACAAATTTTGAATTCTATATTTGTGAATTTCTTTGAATATTTTTTTATATTGTACTCGTATTACTTCACCAGATGTTGTTGCAATAGTTAATAATGTCAATATCAAAAGACGAAAGATTGAGGATAATTGCTAGGTTAAAGATTAATTAATATGGTGATTTTGGGAACTTTGAAGGGGGCACACATTTCATCATTTTGGTAAGTTATTCATTACACATTTAATTTTTATTATTGTTTTTAAATATTTTTATAATTTTAATATTTGTTATATATACTAAAAATAGTTTCTTGTTTATAATTATAAAGAAAAATCATCCTAAGTTTGAATTGTAACTTGAGGATGTGCTAAGTTGTAGAAAAAATATTGTTGAACAAGCTGATGGAGATCATGTTAATACTATGGAAGAAAATGACATTACTAATATAATTGAGAATGACAGGATACATAGATTGATCCAAAACACCCTTTCTTCGATGGATGATAACTTTGATGATGTTCATGATGTACCTTTGATTGGTAAGGCACACAAACACTTATATTAAGGTTCAAGGAAAAATAGTATCTCTTTTATTTTGTTGTTCGTGAACTTGAAAGTATTGAACGAGTTTGTCAAATACTTGTCTCACACAAATCTTATGATGTGCAATATAATTCTTCATACATGAATATCATTTTTTTCTTTCTTTTTTAAGTGTTAATTGTATAAAGGATGAAATATTGAGGAATATTGATTATAGTAATAATTTTCTAATGCTATAAATTGTTAAGTGATTTTCTCCTACCACCATAAAATACTTTACCTTGCACATATTGATAATTTTCTCTCATTGTGAAAGATATGTGAATGGAGTATCAAACCATTGATGCATGTCCTAATGACCATATTATATATTATGGGCAACATGCAACAAATTTGGAATGCCTTCAATGTGGAATTAGTAGAGATTGAATCGATCAAGAAACAATTAAGGTGCCTCACAAGGTTCTTCATCATATTCACGTAATTCCACATTCTTGACAATTGTTTAGGTGCAAAAACATAACACAATTTATGGATTACCATGCACAAAATATAAGTGAAGATGGTGTTATGTGAATCCCTACAACTAGTATTTCATTTATATATGTTGAGGAAACATGGTCAATTTAAAAAAAAAGAACCTTGTAATGTTAGGCTTTCGTTAGCAGTCGATGGTGTCAATCCATTTGGAGAGCTCAATTCCATTTACTTAGTGTGGCCTATTTTTGTTATAAACAATAACTTTCCTCCCTGGATGCTAATAAATAGGGAGCACATAATGTTGGAAATGATTGTTCAAGGCATTTGCTTACAATGATGTTTTCAAGTACATGCCTCAAAGTCACAGAGCAATCACAGAATTAGGGCCCAGTAGCAAGGGACCACAATATTTGACAATGCCACCTAAATTGGTAAGTTTTATTTTCCTTATGCCCTCACTTTCAAGTAAAATATACTTTCCCTTATTCCTCCTCTCTCTATCGAGCATTATATACTTCCACAACTTCCTTTTATAATACTCATTTAGCAATATTAAAGGTCTAGTTCAAACCATTGATAGATTTTCAACCAAGTATGAATTAAAAAACTAATGGAATCTTGATTTGATTTCCTACTTTGGCTCTATCCTCCTCAACCTATCCTCCTTATGTGCCCATGAAAAATAAATAAAAAATTGTTACAACTAAAACATTATTGTTGAAATTTCAAACTAATATGCAAAATCCACACGACTATGAAAGATATTACCAAAATGTTCAACCCTAATGAATTAAAATTTGTAGAAAACCCTTCCATAATACCAATTAAAACATGGTAAAGTGAAATACTTCCAAAACCCCAACAAGTGTGGTGATGAACCAAAACCCTCACACTATTATGAAAGATATTACCAAAATCTTCAACCCTAATGATTTAAAATGGGTAGAAAACCCTTCCATTATGCCAATTAAAACATGGTAAAGTAAAATACTTCCAAAACCCAACAAGTGTGGTGATACACCAAAACCCTACTTTAAAGGTACTTAAAAACATTGATAACTAAAAACATGTAGAGAATATCTATCCCTCGATCCTCAATTATCAACAAACTAAATCCTTAAATTCTATTAAAAAAAAATGATTGTCATTGAAAAAAAATCCAAAACTCAAAAAATTGATAAAGGTAGCTAATAGATGAATGTTTAAGTCTTTTTATTGTCATCTTAATTGTGATAATTAATTCAAAGTTTAATGTGGCTACTCCCAAATCCATTCATGAGATGAGATGGCAACAATAAGTGACTATTTCATGCACAAGAAGAAGGGAAGAAGAAAAACATCAAAACACTTTAACATGCTATTAAAAATTAACGAATGACTAACTCTATATAAAATCTAAATCTAATTAAATTGTTACCAATATATTAAATAATTTATAGGCCATGTATTCCATAAGGTGTCTCTTTCCTTGTTGCAAATGCTAAGAATAAATTGGTGTTGTTGTTACTCTTTCATTGTTGTAAATCTAATTAAATTGTTCGCAATATATTAAATAATTTTTAGGCAATGTATTACATAAGGTGTCTCTTTCCTTGTATGTTAAGAATAATTTGGTTTTGTTGTTATTTTTTCATGGTTGCAAATTCTAAGAATAAATTGATGAAGTTGTTATTATTCATTAAACACTGTCGCATTGTTAATCACAAAACATTTGTAGTGTTCTTTTCACAAATCGTCTATTAATAATTTTGTATTAATCTTGAAGTTTATTGTGGCTCCTCCCAAAGCCATTCATGAAATGAGATGACAAAAGAAGTGACTATTTCATACACTAAAACTAGGAAAGAAGAAGGAAGACAACAAAACACTTTCAGATGATATTAAAAATAAACGAATGTTTAACTTTATATACAATCTAAATCTAATTAAATTAAATGGTATACTAGAACGAGGGAAGAAAAAGAAGGAAAACAACAAAACACTTTCAGATGATATTAAAAATGAATGAATGCCTAACCCTATATACAATCTAAATCTAATTAAATTAAATGGTTAGAAATATATTAGATAATTTCTAGTCTATGCATTACATAGGATATCTCTTTTCTTCTTTCCTTGTTGCAAATGCTAAGAATAAATTGTTGTTGTTATTACTCATTGAACACCACCTCATTGTATTTCAATCACAAAATATTTGTAGTGTTCTCTTCATAGGTAACCACATAAACCCACATCATCTCAATATTCACACCCACGTCATCTTACATCATGTCAATATTCGCATCCACATCATCTTAATATTCAAGATTAATAAATTATTGTAAAGGAATTTAAGGGTTTTCAATATTGTTCTAAATTATTATAAAGGAATTTATAAGTTTGAGATTTGAATTTGTTTTAACTTGCAATAGTTTTAACTATTTGGTTTCATTTTTTCAAAGGAATTTAAATAATGTTTAAATTATGCATTTTTATGTAGTTTTGCAAATTATGATCTCACTAGATGAAGAGTTTCACGTTTAAATTTTGTATTAATTGAGAATACTTCGTGTTCCTCAAAAAGATCATAGACCATAATGTTGTATTAGGTAGAGTGTTTGAACTTGTAACAGATTCAAAATTTATAAATTTGACAATTCAACTTGTAATAGCATTAACATTTGTATGAGTTCAGCTATTTGGTCTTAGGGTTTTCAAAAAAGTTTACATGTATTAATTGAGCATACTTTGTGTTCCTCAAAGAGACCATAATGTTGTATTAGGTAGAGTGTTTGAACTTGTAACAGATTCAAAATTTATAAATTTGACAATTCAACTTGTAATAGCATTAACATCTGTATGAGTTTAGTTATTTGGTCTTAGGGTTTTCAAAAAAGTTTACATGTATTGTTTAAACTATTACAATGAATTTTTTAAATTTGAAATTCGAACTCATAATAGTTTAAATTTGAAATTCGAACTCATGATAGTATTTAACATGTGTAAATATGAGTTTATTTTATAATTGATAATAATTCTAATTATTTGGCACAAATTTTTGTATTATTTTGGCATACTTTGCATTCTTCAAGGAGATCATAGACCACAAATGTTGTATGAGGTATACCATTTTGAAATATTTTGATACTTTAGAGTGGATAAGATGATTGTAAATTTTCAAAAGTATTCTTTTTGGTCAAGAATAACACAATTTTTGGTGAATATCATCTGAAGTTTTCCTTTTTGTAGCATATAAAATTTGGAAAGGTGGAAAGAGAGAAAATACATTCCACTTGTAGTCCCACACAAACCAAGAGAATTAGTATGTTGTGTTATTTATTAGTAAATTTGGATATGTAGAGAAAAAATTATAGATTTTACCCAAATTTATTACAGAAACGATAGATTACAACCACAATAGCCAATAAGAACCAAGATACCACAAAATTTTATACCTTTATTAATGAGAAAAATGTTCACTTGCCTCTTCAAGGGGGAAACCTGGAAACAAGAAGAGCTCCAATTGTAGTATACTTCACAAGAAATATCATTGCATTGCTTCTACTTCTTTATATAGTTGTATATACCTCCTAGGAACATTCTAGAGGAGGAACTTTCTAGTAAGCAAAACCTTCTAGTAAGCCTTCTTACAATTGTTGCTTTCACACTACTACATGAGAATTATTTACTATAGATGGCCTCCATACATAGAAACCTATATATCTACTTAGGCGGTTAGGTTAATATGCTAACATACCTCCCCCTTAAAAAGAAACATTGTCCTCAAGGCTTGAGATGAGGGAATCGCTAAAGGATATCAACTAGTTCCCTTGTGGCATCCTCAGATGGTGTATCCTTCAACTATATTAGGACCTCTTGGATAGTGTGTTGGTGAAAACGATGCTCTATTTTTTCAAGGATAGTCTCTTGCTACAACCAAGTGGAATCTTCATCATCCAACACTACAAGGATAATTTGAATATGAAAATCAGATCCAACCACTTTCTTTAAGCATGAGACATGAAAGATTGGATGAATACTAGAGTATCTTGGAAGTTCTAATTTATAAGACATTTTCTCAATATGTTTAAGGACCTTGTATGGTTCCTAAAACTTGGATCAAGATTACAGTGGTGGTTTTCTTTGAGGGAGGTCTTCTTGTAAGGATAGAAACAAAGGAACACTTGATCCCCTTCTTCAAAATAGCATTTGAAATGACGTTGATCAAACTACTACTTCATCCTATTCTAAGCCATGACCAAATTATCCTTGAGAGTATGGAGAATGTTATCCCAATATGTGAGGGTTTTGTTTACATCATGCACCTTAGATACGTAAGGTAAGTACAATAGTATTGATGGGGGAATTTGGTAAAAAAAAACCTCAAACATATTCATTTGAGAGACACCATAATAAGTTATATTGTAGCACAATTATGCTAAAGGTAACTGTTGAAACTTAGGTTTGCATCCTTACCCTTTCCCCTTCATTCACCTATACATCCTCTTAAGCTTGATTTTTTGTTTTAATGCTCCTCCATGGTTTATGAGTCATCTTGAGTTGTTTTTTCCCTTCTATTATTTTTGCACCATTTTTTATTGCTTTCATGAAAGATTGTGCACGTTTGATTTGGGTTAATAACATGTTGTCACCTTGGAGTACTTTACTAATCTTCTAGTAGGTGGTGAGGCATTTTTAGTTTAGAAAAACATTGATTGCAAGAAAAGGCTTGTTCTTGCAAACAGGGCAAAAACACATTGTTTTAATTCTTTTAACGTTCAAAAATAAATTTAAATATTAAAAAAAAAAGTGCAGTGTTGGTGCCTGCATGCACATGCATGATCATAATCACTCAGGTGCATGAAATTTGTTTATGAAGTTCATCATCATGCAGTCATGTTAAGGTCGTGCTAGAATCATGCAAAATTCACCTACAATTTTCATCATCACAGAGGCTGCGGGGAATCATAGTTGCAAGTGAAAATTCATCAAAATTAAGGTCATGATTAGCTCATTGTATGAAGTCTCAACAAATTAAGGTTCAAGAATCAGTTCCTCACTCCATCTTCGCACTGGATGAAATTGAAATTTCTTGGGATTACTTTTTGCAATCTGTGGGTTTACAAGAGAAAGAAAAGTAGCATAATACATAGATTGATGATAAAGTAGATGAGGATGGCATAGAGGATAAGGTTTCTCCCGAAGCTGGTAGCTCATCAAAGGTATCACAACAACCAACAAAAAAGAAAAGGCCTCCCAAAACTAAAGGTACCCCATAGAGTGCAAACATGTCAACAACCCTAATGAAAGAGGAAATACCTCAAATGTAGTTGAGGTTCTCCACTACAAAACAAAGGTAAAATTAATGTAACAAGTGTTCTGGTATGCAAAAAAAAGCACAGGGTATCTCAGAAATCCCATTATCACCTGGAAGTGCTAAAGATACACAATCAACCCCTACCAAACAACAAGGTAAACTACCCAAAACAAAAAAGAGGGGGAAAATGAAATCGAAGCAGCATTCTAAGATGTAGAATCAATATCAAAATCTACAAAGAAAGTATCATAGGTTACATAAGAAAAATCAAAAGGCACAACCCAAATTTACTGGCAAAACTCTGTTTTTTCCCTGTTTTTTCCATTCTCATTCGGCACGCCTCCCGAACAGCTGAAGGTAAATTTGAGAAAACTGAAATAGGTTATTGTTTAGAAAAATCCATTTCACAAAAAACTTTCTCATATTTTACACATGTATCACGATATGAGAGAATTGAAGAGACCTTTGAGGCCATTTTTCCAAAAATTCACCATGCTTTGTTTTTCCTTTTTTTTATCATTATCTTTGGGCACATCTCTTGAACATATGGAAATGAATTTTTGAAAAATTAAAGAGGTTTTTGTTGGGAACGGGCTCATGCACAAAAAACTCTCTAATATTGTAAATATGTATCATGGTATGAGAGAATCAAAGATACCTTTGAGGTCATTTTTCCCAGAAATTCGCCAAATTCTGGGTGAGTTTTGTTATAATTTACTATTGTCAAAGAGGAGGAAGAGTTTGAGGAAGATGGCAACACATCAAGTTATCTACCAGATAGACTCCAACTAAAATTACAAATGGATATCAAGGAACAATTCCATTCACTGTCATCTGTCACATTAGTTTTGTTAAAGTTTTTTGCACTCCAGTTTAGACAGTAGAGGTATTTTGCACTTATAGATGTCTAGCTATTATAAGTTCGAGATAGTAGTGCCAAAAATCAATAAGTGATCATTTTTGTGTGATATTATCCTCAATTTTGTTGAGAATAAGTTAAAGAGTGGCATGATTGTTATATGAACTCAAGTTAAAGAGGTATATCTATGTTGTAGTGAAGGAATGTTACTCCATTCTTTTAGTTGTCATGCATATGTTAAGCTTTAATTTTAAAGAAGGTCGAAATCCTCTGCAACATTGATAAATAAGCAGTTTTTGTATGATTTTGGGGGTTCGATTTTTGGTGGAAAGAGGAGACATATCAAAAGGGATGAACATGCTTATATGATTGTAGAGTTCTCTACCTAATGAATATATGTTGATGACAATTGTGTTTCCTTACTCAAATATATATGTGTTTAATCTTGTCTTGAATGCGAATTTTGTTATGTGTGCAATGTACATTTCCTTATTATTTCAGCCATTGTTTTAGTTTATCTTTTTACTGATTATGCAACCTATTATACAACTATTTTTTAGTGAAAATATCAACTATTTGGCAACCTGTTGGATGATTTGCATCTAGATATTGGTATACGTCTTAAGATATTATTTATGTCTTTATTCTCGCATAGCGAGCAATTCATTGCATTGTTGGCTATTTTATCTTGTGTTTGTCTTTCATATCCCCAACTGTCCATTAATATCCATAACATTAGCAAAGGATATTTTACCTTCATATTGTGTGGCATGTCCAACTAGATTACATCTTTTAAAACCCATCCTTGAGCTGACCAACATAATCAAATTATCAAAAAACAAACCATTCCAAACTTGAGATGGCCTAGATCTGCCCTCTAGCAGTTAGGTGCAGACTTTAGGAACAACATCTTTTGGCGTCATTGCCAGGGAAAAAAGTAATGAAATATCTTTCCCTGGGAGAACGACAATGGTAAGTTCTAATATTTGATGGTGAACAAAGATAGATAGATTCAGATTGCAGATCATTTACTTGGTGACTCCATGGTTAAAGAATCCAGTTGCGACTCCACAGTTTCAAGAAGTCTGATTTTCAAATGGAAGCCATCTTGGCTCAGAGGTTTTCTCCTCTTAATTTCTCTATTGTTCCTGGTTTTCCAAATGTTGTTCCTACTATATATGAGTGGGGTGATTACTTTCCCATATTTAGAGAAGATAAAGATGATAACCCTGCAGATCATTTGCTTGAATTCCATGAATTCATCCATTAGTTGGGTATACATCATGAGAATGTATTAATGAAGATGTTCATGTACTCATTAGAGGGAGATTCTCATGAATGGTACTGATCCTTGCCTCCTTATAGCATATCTTCCCTGAAAAAGTTCCATGCAACAATTAATGATCATTGCAAAAGGTTTTTTCCAGCTGATTTTTTTTTTTGAAAATTGTTGTGAGGAGTTTGATTTATATATGCAGAATTCTATAGTTGGTTCCTCTAATAGTATGAATGAGAAGGGATTTAATGTTAAACAAGTGGAAGAAGATTCATGTTAAGCCCTAAATAGTGGCTCATTACCCCTTAATTGGGACATATTACATTAGTAATGTTATTTTGTTTATGTCATCTTTAGTCTATTAGTTGTAATTATACCTCCTAGTCTCCTATATATACCAAGGAGACATTTTCATTTGGAATCATCTTGTAATTGACATTTGTGTGGGCATAAGGAGGTTTCCCCTTCGAAGAGGCTATTATCTTAATTTCTCTCTTTTTCAAGGCGTTGAGTAATTATTCTAAGGTTTTTCTATGCTATATTGATATTTGGTTCCTAACATATGTTATCAGAGCTCAAGGTCTTGGGGTTTCGTTGCTACATTTGAGACACCTTGGAATTTTCGCTATAACTATTTTTCTACAACGATTCAGAAGGAACTACTTGGAGGATATTTAGCAGATGGATCAAGAGCCTAAACTTTAGAGGCTATTCACAAAAATTAGCAAGGTATTTGTGGTAACAATTTCAGCTTCTGGGTCATCTTACATTTGTAGATACACCCTATGGAAGATAGGGTATCTGACTAGTCCTATTGACTAGTCTCAAGTAGGTGTTCTGGGTAAAACAATCATAACTTATTTTTAGAGTATCCAAATTGAGTGAGACCAGTTGCATTGGATAGTGGAAAGATCGTATTAGTTTTGGTACGATTTTGAATTTTTTTTTATGAATCATTTTGTGCGGGGAACGCGATACAAGTGAGATCTCTTGGAAAGGAAAAAAATCAAAAAGTTGCAGGGAAGTTACCGTAAATTCCACTTGGAAGATCCATTTTTGATCAGATTTGTGGCATTGCAGAGAAGAAATATCAGAGACCTACAAAAAAGAAAATTTCATACTCAGAAGGGCCGAAATTTTGGAGATACAATAAAAGGAAGATTGTGTAGCAGAACCACCTCAAAATCAAGGTTTAAAGTAATACTTGGCCAACATGCCACCAAAAAAGGAAACTTCTACACCAAATAAGCCTCCAGACAATCCTACTTGGACTCTTGATAAAGGTGAAGAAATG